>JALMGA010000030.1:4222500-4384824 GCA_023333525.1 Aspidoscelis tigris stejnegeri
GATATTCCACAATAAGTAGTTGTAATACAGTTTTAAGCTGGGAATTCAGACAAGTCTGTACCTGTGGCACCTACGTTAGAAAGATCATTATCTTCTTGTTGTGCAAACTGTTTTCCTTCTGTCAGCTCCATTTCCATTGGAGTTTCTTCCATCTCCTTTTCAGTTTTTTTTCAGGAACTCTCTTATTATTTGAAATTTAGTCAGAATTTTTGTTTCTTGAAAGTAAAAATACCTCCTTCCAATCTATTCCATTTAAAGGGGGTCCTCTGCTTATGTTTCTCAAGTCAGAAAATGATACTTCTTCATAATCAAAATTCTGGTCAGAATTTCCTTAAAAACTATATTATTTATCTCCAGTCTGGTCTCAAAAGGTAATTGTAGAACTGATCTCTTGTCAGTTTTCTAACAAAATGGACAAGCACATCTCTCGGTACCTTTTTTTATTCTTGCATAATGCAAATTAATCCTGTAGACTATCTGTCTCTAGTTCAATGTCTTCTTCACCTTTTCTCTAGGGATTTGCTAGAAATATAATGATCTTTTCCCTGATGTCTTCCTCAACCTTTCAAAAGTTGTTCGAAATCTCAAATAGAATTATTTTTCTCTTTGCTCCAGTACTGCCAATTTGCCTGGACCGTTTTTCCACTTCTTTGTTTACAATCTTATTTTTATTCTTTAAAATTTCCACTTGTTCCTTCATTCGTTTTACATTTCCAGCTATTTGCCCTACTGTTTCTTTGACCTCCTTTTAAAGTCTTCCTTTAATATCCTTGACTTCATTTAAAAAATCTTCCTTTAACTCTGCCTTCAGTCTTCACATTTCATCTTTCATATCCGTCCTCATGCTTCTGGGGCTCTTCTCTTTTCTTCAGCTTTGGACACTTTTCCTGTTATCATGTTTAACTTTTCTGAACTAAAACAAGGAAAAAAGGTCAACCTTATCAGGTGTAGTAAGAGGCAGTCTCTCTCTTATTTAGCCAACTTTCCTGCAGATGGTGTCATTGGCCTTTAGATGGTGCTATTATCTCTCTACTTCGCTTTTCTATAAACTGAAGAAATTAGTCCTAGTTCTCTCTCCATAGATACAATGACATAATACTATTGCTTTTGCTAACCTTTCCCACCATCAGTTCTCAAGCAGATTTGTCAAAAAACACAATAGTCTTTCTCTTTTTAAGTAAAAAGAAAAGAGTTTTAAAATCCCCTTTATCCGTTTTTATCTTTGTAACTTCAGATTCTTATTAAACTTTCTGGACTGCACTGAGCTGAATTTCTTTTCCAATAAGCGTCTTCCCTCCTTTCTTCAATTCTGAAAGAAAACAACTCATGGGAGATATAATTACATTGTCAAAGGGTAGACCTCTCTTAAACATAAAAATTATAGCTAGAGAGAGGGGAGGGTTGTGGATCTTGCACCCCTAAAGGCACAAGGAAATTGATTCCACTTGAACATACATCATGGATCAGGACACTTGTGATATCCCTAGAATTCATAGTAGTGATCATATCCTTGAAGTAGTGAAGAGGTTTATTGAATTTTGGTTCTACAGTCATTAGAAATTAGGGATATGCAAGAATTTTTTTCCATAGTGAAGTGAATGGGACAGAACTTTGCATTTGTGTGAATGGAGCCACTTCAAACATGCTAGGCTTCAAATTCAATTTGAATCCCTGTTGCCACCAGTTGCATCTCTGAATCTGATGCAAATCTAATAGTAATAATCTCTGAAGCTTTGAATGAATGTGTAGTGGACTCATGGTGCGAGCTGCAAACCGTGGGAACATTTCCAGGGGCTTTTGCAGACTTGGTGGGCAGGAGGGAGGAGCTGCGTCAAAAAACCATGAAATCACACCAATCAGAGCAGCCAGGACTCAGTGTATAAAAGCCAGCAGTCCAGGCCTCTGAGTGTCTCTCACTTGGCAGATTTTGCAAAGGGAAGATTGTGGAGGGAGTTACCTTAACACTCCAGGCTTCTAAGCCTCATGTCCTTGGTCTAGGAGGCAGGGGGTAGAAGGGAGAGGCCTTTTCGCACATGTGGTTTTCGAACACGTGGAAAACACCCTGGAACGCGGCATTCGCATTGCCGGGGCTGGGGTTGAGTCCCAGCCCATTCCGGCGTGCTTTCCACACGTTCGAGATGTAGAGCACTTTAAAGTGCTCTACATCCATTCCTGCGTGCACAAAGCATCCCCGGCCGTTCAGGGAGGGAAGCATCTGCACACACTTCCCTCCCTGACAGCCACGGGCATCCTCCCCCCCCCCCAGCATTGCCGAAAATCGGCTGAACACCTGACCGGGGTTGCACTAATTGCCTACCTTGCCAGGCTAGGGTGGCGACTGGGTGGGCGCACCGAGCCTTGTAGACGGTAGAGGGGACCCACCAATTGGTGGGTCCCCTCTGTCATCTACCAGCTTCGGCCCACCTGCACGATCGCCAGCCTGACAAGGTAGCTGATGCCCTCGCGTGGGGGGAGGTGGGTCCCTCCCGGCTCCCCCCCCCGCCCGATGGTGATTCTCTGCAGAGCATAGGCACCTGCATCAAGATGCCTAGGCCCTGCAGACAACCCCCACCCCCCCACCGCTGGGCCCGGGGATGTGCTACAGACACGTGCATGACCTACCTCGTCACTGCCTCTGGTTGGAATGACCCAAGGCCGACGGGAACGCACAGCACATGGGCACGCTGTGGCCCGTCATTGGACAAGCAGCTCATGTGGGCTGCTTGTCCAATGATGTCATTCCAACCCGAGGTCATTCCAACCCAAGGCAGCAACGAGGTAGGTTGTGCGCGCGGCTGTGGCACGTCCCCGGGCCCTGGGCCCCAGGGTGGGGATGCCAGGGAGGGGACTCTGCAGGGCTTAGCCACCTGATGGAGGTGCCTAAGCCCCACAGAGCCTTCCCCCCCATCCGGATGGGAGAAGCGTTTACTCCACTTCCAAAGTGGAAGAAGGAGTAAACCGAACCCTTCCCCCACCCAGATCGGGGGCTGGAAGGGGTGGGGGGGGTGCCATCCCCCTGTTCCAGGTGGGCATCCCCAATGTCTCCCAGGAGCAGGCAGGAGGTAGCTCCACGCCCCCCCCCCCCCGCAGTCTGGCTGGGAAAAGGGGCCCCATTACTCCTGCTTCCACTTTGGAAGCAGAGTAAAGTCTTCTCCCTTTTAAATGTATTTGCAACCTTAGATGAATGCAGCAGCACCACTCAAGGAGGCGCAATCCTTCTCAGCCACCAGAATCTCGGCTGAACTGAAGAATTCAGAGGCTGCAACACTGATTTCATGAACTGAGAAACAAGAAAGCAAGTCCAAAATCCCTTCCAATTTCCTCTCCCCGCCTTTCGTTTTACATCTATTAGAGCTCAGCCTCACACAGGAAGCAGGAAACAAACAGGAAACAGCCAAAGTGCTGAAGTGCTTCTTTTGTGAACTGAAGAACAAGAGAGCAGCTTCTGAATGCCTTCCAATATTCATGTGCAAAATAATTAATGTTTGTGTACGTGTGCGTGCTTAAGTGCTTCAGTAAAAACCTAAAAATGCAGGGATCTGGCAGCAGAACAGCAGGACTGTGGTGACCCTTTCTTCCTCCATGTATTAAAGGCAATTTAATAGCTGTAAGAGGTAAAATGAAACAAGACAGGAAGAAGAAGTTGAAGGAAGAATCTCTGCAGAAAGAAAGCTAATTTAGGCCTTTTCTACACTTGACCTTATTCTAGAACAGCGGTTCTCAACTTTCCTAATGCCGCGACCCCTTAACGGAGTTCCTCATGTTGTGGAGACCCCCAACCATGGGGGCAGATTAGCTGGGAGTTGGGAGGAAAGGGCTGAGGGAGATTCGTTACGACCCCTCCGAAAGGGGAGTTCAACCCCCAAAGGGGTCCCGACCCCGAGGTTGAGAACGACTGTTCTAGAATATATCTTGGGATAGGGTGTGTATTGTCTACAAGCTAATACAGACTATGGGAGCTCTCACCTGGGGCCTGCCATAATCTGTACTAACATACAGACAGCAGGACGGCATTCTGGGATATGTTCCAGAATAAGGCCAAGTGTGGAAAGGTCCAATACAAATCCCATATGTATCCCATACATATCCACTTGGAACGCAAATCCAGCCTTAAGCCTCTTTGAATCCACTCTGGATCCATTGCAGATGTGACTGGGGCAGCCACTTTCCCACCACCCAAGTTCACGAATGTAACAAATGTATCAAAACATTCAATTCGAATCTGAATGTCCGAATTCAGCCAAATCCGTACAAATAACAAATAATATGAATATTCATGCACATCCCTATCCTTGTTTGTAGGAAAAAAAACTTGTCACTGAGATGAGATACACTTCTTTGCTTAACTTGCATTTTACTTCATTTTGTCTTCTGTTTGTCCTTTTTCTCACTGCCATCATTTATATGCCATTCCAACCTTCTTGAGTAATGCAAAAGACCCAAGGACATTTACAATATTTGCTATGCTTTCCTTCATCTCTCCCATCTCAGATTCTGTTTTTTTTCAGTTTTTTATTCTATCCCTCTCTGAATACCTCTGGACAGTTCCTGGCACACCTTTTCCTTCCCATGGTAGACAGCTGGAAGAAGAAGAAGAAGAAGAAGAAGAAGAAGAAGAAGAAGAAGAAGAAGAAGAAGAAGAAGAAGAAGAAGAAGAAGAAGAAGAAGAAGAAGAGTTGGCTTTTCTACCCTGCTTTTCTCACCCATTTAAAGGGACTCAAAGTGACTGACATAGCTTCCTGTTCTTCTCCCCACACCAGAACACCCTATGAGGTAGGTGGGGCCGTGAGAGCTCAGAAGAGATCTGTGACTAGCCCAAGGTCACTCAGCTGGCTTCATGGAAGAGAACAGAATCAAACGCGGTATTCCTAGATAGGAGTCCAGCTCCTTAACCACCAGACCAAACTGGCTCAAACTGGTTCTGGGTTAACTTCCAAGTCAGGTGAGGAATTTGGAGTCTGTCATTTGCAATCCCAGGGAGAAATATTCCCGGTTACAAGTAGGGGTAATTCAGCACTTCAGCTATTTAGCCACAGGGCTACCTTGATGAATGTTCTGCCTAGATGAAGTCAGTAGCTGTATGATAGTCTGCTTCACAGTTTAAAAATGACACAAGGTCAGAAGAGAGCTGTGACTAGTCCAAGGTCACCCAGCTGGCTTCATGGGGGAGTGCGGAATCAAACCCAGTATTCCCGGATAGGAGTCCAGCTCCCTAACCACTAGACAAATACTTATAAAAGATCACTTAAGAATATTAAAAGCAGTAATTTTAATAAATATCATTAGACCAAAAAAAATTGACCTTAAAATTTTAAGTAGCAGAAACTTCTTAAAACATGCTAACTGATACCAACCGCAGCAGACTGCTGTATTAGCAAGGAGAGCATCATGAGAATGCAACTGCTCATGATGCCATATTGGGTGTTTCCGCACTAGCTGTGGAAACTGGATTAACACCCCCCCCCCCCGTAAGTAAGATTAAAGACACTTACCTTAAATGGCTTCTGCATTGGAGTCCTCTTCTATGACCCTTTGCAGAGGCCGCTTCCGCATTTCAGCATGCAAGACTGGTTTTTAAAATCAGTTTTGCTGCTGAACTCTGGATTAAACTGAGGACCTGAAAAATCAATTCTTCAATCCATCACTGCGCCTGGATGTGTGCAGAAACAGGACATTTCTGCACATGGCCAGGCGAAGGGACAGATTCCCTCCAGCCACCATGTTGGGAAGAGCGGAAGCAGGACTGCCTGATTCCAAAGCCTTTCCTCTGCGCACTGGGTGCCACCAGAAACACACAGCTCCCACAGCTCCGGGGGTGGCGTTGGCGGCATGTGAGCTGAAGGACTTTTGGAATGGGTGCTGATGAATCTGCACAGCACCCACTCCATCTGTCTTCCCGAATCCATCCTTCCTGCACGCATGCGGATGCACTGGGGACCCTCAGATCCGTCACTATTTGTGACAGATCTGGGGGAGGATGGATTGCCAAAAAGTGGATCTATTTAGATCCGCTTTTCAGCGGCAAATGTGGAAACACCCGTTGTCTTTATCAGTAAGCTTCAATGAAAGAGCACTTACTTATTCCATGTCATTTGGATAATCCTGAATAAAAAAAAGATAATCCAGAATAAGATGTGTCTGGATATGCTTTACTCCAGATTATCCAAATAATGTGAAATAAGTAAGGGATATCTGAATAAAGCTTTATAAATGACATAGCAATGATACAGAGTAGAAATGAAAGAGTAGCATTCTGTTCTTCACTATTAACTTTTAGCTGGATATTCCCTGTCAGTATACCTGTTGATTTAATCTTTCTGATGTTGTTACCACTTTTGAGGATTTCTAAATATTTCTCAATCCAGGTTTGTGGCAAGGAATTGACTAATTAATTTGTGACTAATGCCACGTGTGGCTCTGTTTTTCCCCTTTTCCATTGCTTTAAAATAATTTTATCATTTAGAAGCTGATCTTTTGTTCTTTTGTGTTAGCATTTTCCTTTCAGTTCTTTTGAAAGAAAGTCTTGAGCAATGAAAATCTTTTGTACTGGCTATTATCACGAGCAGAGAAAAAACATCTCATTTTGGCAGAAACAATGAAATATAAAACCCATAATAAAAATGCAACTTGGATAAAATCTTTTCAAAGTGAATTGAAACCCAGAGGCATGGAAAAATGAATTGTTACAGGAAATAATATATTATGTTATTATTTTCACCTGGTAGTGATTTATAGAGCTGTTTATTTCACTGGAATTATTTTACTTAAATTGGTTTATACAGGGATCATAACAAGATTTTTTTCCCTTGCGTTTTTGGAATTTGCTGATTAAGTATTTCTAAGACTTCTGCAATTGTTCCTGCATCTTGCTGATTTCTTTTCTGTAGCTTTGATTTTGAAGTGTCATTTTCAGGGCCCAGCAACACCTAAGTTTCAATCTACTTTCCCTTCATCTCCAGAGTGACAGAATGCATCAGCAAAGTGACAAGTGACGTAAATTTCCCCGTTGGGTTAGATAATGTGGAAAAAATGGCTCAGCCCTTTGCTGTTATGGGCCCTTTCTGCACTGGGCCTTATCCCAGAATATATCCCAGAATAGGGACCTGCCATCCACATGCTAGACCATGGGTGGCGCCTCCTATTGTCTGCAGCAGCATACAGGCAGCAGGTCCCTATTCTGGGATATAATCTAGAATAAGGGCTAGTGCGGAAAGGACCATGTTCTCTCATCTGGAAGGAGAATCAAATGTTCATTAAAACTAAGTTGTAGTTGGGCTTTATGTTTTGTTTTCCGTCCTTCTCACTTTTGAAGCAACTAAAATATTTTCAAAGGTTTTAAGGTTTCAGCCCTAGCTGAAATCTCCTCAGCCCACAATCAACTGTTCTCTTATCTGTTTTGTAGATTTCCTAGTGAAGTTATCTGGTTACAATTACGGATGAGTTACACAGCAGCTGGGTTTTTCTTCATCTCATGAGCAGGAGCTGTTACTGTTTACTGTTACTATGTCCCTCAAACAACTGGTTGTAAAGTGTGAGGAAGGGGATGCCTCCTCTAATCAAAATTGGGTACACTAATAAAATGGGGCAGAAGGAGAGGGAGCCTCCCTCTTCCCATGCCATTATTATTATTGTCACTCACTCACTCACTCACTCACTCACTCACTCACTCACTCACTGTCTCTGTCTCTGTCTCTCTCTCTCTCACACACACACACAGACATACATGCATACACACATACACACATACATACATACATACATACATACATACATACATACATACATACATACACACATACATACATACATACATACATACATACATACATACATACATACATACATACATACATACATACATACATACATACATACATACATCCTCCTTGGGCACCCCCATGTCATGGGGGAAGAGCATGTGTGCCCTGGAGAAGTTGTGAGCTATGCTAGTGGCAGCGTATGCCTCTGGTAGGGTCCCCCATGCCAGACAGGTCTCAGCTGAAGGGTCAGAGAAAGTGTGGCCTTGGGCAGGATGGGTTCATTAGCCTTGGGCAACCATCCTAGGAGAAGGACAACTCCAATTTCAAACGTGGGCAGATGGAGCTCGTTTAGCCCTGTAAGAGCTACACGATCTAAGAGAAGGAAACTCTAACCAAACCTATGACCTGAAGATTTCACTGCCACCGTCCAAGCTTACTAGGCCATGGCAGATGAACCTTAGGTGTAAAGGGTGGGGTCAGTTTTGTGCACACTGTAACTCACTTTTGTTCATCTGATCTTTAAAGCCGTTTTGCTTTAACTAGCCATCTTGCCTGGTTTTGACCTGTTTGGTTGTATACTAATGCTCCATTTTTTTTAGCTCCCTTCTTGGGGTCTCACTGATGAAAGACAGATTTTATATGTTTGACGTCCAGTAAAGACGCACATGAGTCCATTTGGGAGACTCTGCCAGCTGAAGATGCTGGCTTCTGCAACCTATGAGACTCTGCCAGCACTCAGGCAGAAATAAATAACTTCTCCAGAGCATATAGTTTTAGCTATTGTCAAGGTATCTTAAAGCTGAATACCCAGCATACATAAAATAACATGGCAGTGACTGACAGGGGCTGACACCCTTGTTCCAAATTGAAGCAAGATCAATTGAGCTTGATGATGAGGATAATTTTCACAGTCTTTCTGAGGTGCCGAGTGACTAGCAATCATTATTTTTCTTGATCTTTACATTTTATTGATAGAGGTGCTATTAGAGTCCATCCATCTAACATTTTTCACAGATACACGGAGAGCTCGTTTTTAATGAGTCTACCTTCCCCCCACAACTCACTGATTATTTAAAGAACAGAAAGATAAATTTAAGACATGTGTGTGTGAAAGAAAAGATCGAACATGTGCGCATATGCGCATGCATATACAGTATATATAGATAGATACATCAATGCAAAGGTTAAAAGCTTTTGAAGGACTGCTGAAAAAGATAATAATTTGGGTAACCACGTGAAAACGCTATTGGCTAATCAGTGGGTGTAAATGGAGGGTTGTGATAGAAAACACTATAGACCATCTATCTTTTTCTATCTAATTGATGAAACCTTAAATCAGTGGTTCTCAACCTGGGGGTCGGGACCCCTTTTGGGGTCAAACTACCCTTTCAGGGGGGTCGTGACGAGTCTCCCGCCGCCCTTCCCTCCCATCTCCTAGCTGCTCCGCCCCCGTGGTTGGGGGTCTTCACAACATGAGGAACTCCATTAAGGGGTCGCGGCTTTAGGAAGATTGAGAACCGCTGCCTTAAAGGCAGGCAGCACCCAAAAAGCATGTGCTTAAGTGTTATACTTACTATAAATCTTTGTCCAACGTGTGTTGGGAAATCTGGAATGGCAAGTCGACTTCCCCCATTCAGCATCTTTACCCATTTATGAACAGCAGATTAATATTTGATTAAGACATGTTTTAAAGGACAAGAACAGAACTAACTTGCCAGTTTGGAGGAAACAAGTAATCATTAGCTTGATGATTTAATGTCTCACTGCTGTAAAACATGTAGAGGGGAATAATAAATGCAGATATTTGCAGTTGAGACATTTCAGTTTGAGTAAAGGGAGGGGCCATAACTATATACCATGTGGCAGGAGCCTATTGAAGCAACAGCACACATACAGTAATGGTGATGGCATGAAAACCCAGGTTCATCTATTGAAATCTAGCAGCATGAGGTTTGGGGCAAAAGGTGGAAGAGACTAGAGATAGGCATGAATATTTGTAACATTCAATATTCATGTGAATTTGTACAAATTCAGACATTCGTATATGAAGAGAATGTTATGACATCTGACCGAACACGAGTTAGAGCACATTATCGTGCCTACCACGTGGCGGTGACAGCGGCGAAAAGCAGTTTTTTCTCCACTGCCATTGCGTCCTCGAGTAGCCGTCCAGCAGAGCTCTTTAGAGTAGTGGATGGCCTTACTAAATCTGGCCCGTTGAGGCGTGAGCCTCAGCCATCTAATATCTGCTGTGACAGTTTTGCAAAGCACTTTGAGGACAAAGTTGCTCAGATTCGCAGAGGGTTAGATGTCACAATTGGACATAGTCTGAGGGAGGTGTCCAGAGAACTGTCTGGTCCAATTATTTTGGATCAGTTTCAATTATTGCGGCCTGAGGATGTGGATAAGCGGCTGACAACATGCTCTCTAGATCCCTGTCCTTCCTGGCTGATTAAAGCTAGCCGGCAAGGTATGACCGGGTGGATCCAGGAAGTGGTAAATGCCTCTCTGAGGGAGGGGATGGTTCCATTGGCCCTTAAACAGGCCGTGGTGCGTCCCCTCCTGAAGAAGGCCTCCCTGGATCCAGAAGACTTAAACAACTATCACCCGGTAGCTAACATACCTTTCCTAGGCAAGGTCCTGGAGAGGGTTGTCGCTGTTCAGCTGCAGGCATGCTTGGAAGAAGCTGATTATCTAGACCCATTTCAATCCGGCTTCAGGCCCGGTCATGGCACGGAAACCACCTTGGTCGCCCTGGTTGATGATCTCCTCCGGGAGAAAGACAGGGGGAATGCTACTCTGCTGGTTCTCCTGGACCTCTCAGCGGCTTTCGATACCATTGACCATGGTATCCTTCTGGAGAGGCTACGGAGTTTAGGAGTTGGAGGCAGTGCTTGGCATTGGTTCCACTCCTATCTCCAGAGCCGATCTCACATAGTGGTGATGGGAGAGACGGAGTCAACACCCTGGGAACTCACTTGTGGGGTTCCCCAGGGGTCAATCTTATCTCCCATGTTATTTAATATCTACACGAAGCCACTGGGAGAGATCATCAGGAGATTTGGAGTGAGGTGCCATCAATACGCAGATGATACCCAGCTCTATCTCTCTGTGCCATCTGAATCAGGAGAGGTGGTTGAAGTGCTTGACAGGTGCTTGGAGGCGGTAATGGGCTGGATGAGGGCCAATAAATTGAAACTGAATCCAGACAAGACAGAGGTGCTGTGTGTTACAGGCTCTCGGGTCCAAGTAGTTGGGAGATACCCTGTCCTTGATGGGGTTACAATATCTGGGAAGGGACAGGTGCGAAATCTGGGGGTACTCCTGGACTCTGCGCTAACACTTGAAGCTCAGGTGGAGGCCGTGGCCAGGAGTGCCTACTCCCAACTACGGCTGGTGTGCCAATTGAAACCTTTTTTGGGCAGAGAGGACCTGGCCACAGTTATCCACGTTCTGGCAACCTCCAGGTTGGACTATTGTAACGCACTCTACATGGGGCTTCCCTTGAAGACGGTTCGGAAGTTGCAGCTGGTGCAAAATACAGCGGCCAGAGTGCTGACAGGAACATCTAGCCGGACGCATATTACGCCGGTTCTAAGAGAACTGCATTGGCTGCCAATTCACTACCGAGCCCAATTCAAGGTGCTAACTTTAACTTATAAAGCCCTAAATGACTTGGGTCCCAGATATCTAAAGGAGCGCCTTCTCCCGTATCGACCTGCCCGTGTTTTAAGATCTGGAGGGGAGGCCCTTCTGGTGATCCCTCCGCCTTCTTTAGTTAGGTGGGTGGGTACCCGGGAGAGGGCCTTCTCGGTGGTGGCCCCCAGGCTGTGGAATGGTCTCCCCCTTGAGGTGCGTCAGGCCCCTTCTCTGTTCCTATTCAGGAAGGCGGTGAAAACGTTTCTATTCACGCAGGCCTTTGGTTAAATGTTCCCCACACTTCCCCTCACTGAAAACCGCTGATGTTTTTAACTGTTTTGTATTTTTAAAACTGTATTTTTAAATTTGTTTTATTTTTGATACTGTTTTTATACATCTGTTTTAAATGCTGTGAGCCGCCCAGAGACCCTCGGGTATGGGGCGGCATATAAATTGAAATATAAATAAATAAATAAATAAATATCTGTACAAATACAAATGTTTCAGAACATTCATATGAAGCTTCGGTGAGGTGGGAAAGCGGCTGCGCCAGTCACATCTGCAATGGATCCAGAGTGAATTCAACACGGTTTGAGGGCAGATTCTAAGTGGATTCAGGGTGGATTTGATGTTCTCAGAGCGGATATGTTACGGAATATGGAACATGTATGGATAAGTATGGATACATAGCGGACACTCTTTCCGCATTTGATATTTTTCTACAACCTCTGTAGCTGGTAATATTTTGCCCAAGTACATTCAATTTCCCCTTTCAGATAAAGGTAAAAATAATAATAAAATAGCATGTTCCTATGGAAGTTCAGCATTTGTATTTATAAATCAGTGCTGCCTTATCTGAGTTTATACTGCAGCTGTAATTAAAAAGTCAATGTGTGCATGTGCCGTGACCCATCTGGTCAATCATAAATAAATAAAATCATAAATCATTTTCTGAAGATTTAAGATGAAAGTAGGGATGTGCACACACACACACACACACAAACACACACACACACATAATCGCATTCGTTTCACTATTGAATCAAACATTCATTCTAGTGCAAATTCGCACTAGATGCGCACAAATATTTGAAATTCAGCTGAATTCAGCTCTCTCCTGATTTTAGTTATTTAAATCTTCCAGGTCCAGAGAGGCCCTCTTCAGGAGGGGGTACACCACAGCCTGTTTCAGGGCTAGTGGAATCACCCCATCCCTTAGAGAGGCATTCACTACCTCCTGGATCCATCCAGTTATACCTCGCCGGCTAGTTTTTATCAGCCACGAGGAGCAGGGATCCAGAGAGCACTCATTGGCCACACCTCTGCAAGCAGCTTGTCCACATCCTCAGGCTGCAACAATTGAAACTGATCCAAAGAAATGGGACCGGACAGTTCTCCAGATGCCTCGTTTGGACTCTGTCCAATTGTGACATCCAATCCCCTACGAATCTGGGCGACTTTGTCCTCAAAGTGCTTCGCAAATTTGTCACAGCAGATATTTGGTCCTGGCTCATGCTTCTTTGAGCTCGATTTTATCAGGCCATTTACTGCTCTGAAAAGCTCTGCGGGATGGCTATGCAAGGATGCAAGGGTGGCAGAGGAAAAGTTCTTTTCTGCTGCCATCACCACCACATGGTTGGCACAATAGTGTGTTCTAACCTGTGTTCAGTCAGACTCACGGCTGGATTTATGCCACGTGTGCTCTAGTTGTTGACCTTCCTGTTTCATAGCCTGTAGCTCCATGGAGTACCAAGGAGCTTTTCAGGCTCCACAAGCATGCCAAGGGCACTTGGGAGCGAGTATGTGAATAGCACTACTCATGCCCTGATTCCAGAGAGGAACCAGTCCTTCGTCAGGAGCGCCAGTCATGCCAACCAGAAAATCTCCCAGAGCATTCAGGAATCCCCCAGAGCATTCAGGAATCCATATGTCTCTGGGGGTGGACCGTTTCAATAGGTCCCACCCTACAGATGGGAGCTGTCATTCTTGCAGCCATATTGGCTTTCATAGGTAGAAAGCCAATATGGCTTTTCAGTTTTATGCCATCCTCTTTGTGTTAGGTTGGGGGAAGGTTAAAAACAAATTAACATAAAAAAATACTCTACTGGATTGGACCCACGGTCCATCTAGCCCACCAGCAGCACCAGGACCTACGTATTTAATCTCCTTGCAATTGGCCTTCAAATTGCTGTATATATCAGCAATCGTGACATGAAATTATACCACCTTGAAATTTATGGCACTGTCCTGAATTTTAAAACGAGATTTCGTTATTGCTTGTTCTCTGAATGGCATTTGGCATCATAAATAGAATACCAAGCTTTACCTTAGAATTCTGTGTCCCCTTGCTTGAAACGATATTGCATTATAGCGAGTGACTCATTTCTCCCTCCCCTTGGGTGTCAGAGGAAGTGGGGAAGGAAAAAATGCCTGCCTGCTATTATGCTCAACAAAATCTCTCGACCTACAGCAATTTGCCTGGCATGAAACGTTAACTTATTTTTTACTTATCTTATTTAACTTACACACCCTGTATTTGAAAGAAACCCAGTAGCAAAGTCAGTGATGAATTTGAGAAGGGTCAGATAAGGGCACTACAGATATTAAAACTTCTGCAAATATATCAGAAGCTAAGACCTTCTGAGTGTATCTAACAGCACAGATATTTTCTTGGCAGTGCTTCGGCAGATTAACAGGTGCTCTTCAACAAAAACAGAAAGAAAAGGGAGAACAAAATTCCCCTGGTTCCTATTCAAGCTTTCAAATATTTATACGTCAGAGGAGTTTACGCATTTATGCACTTGTTTGCTTGTATATCTGTAGTGCCCTATATATGGAGGCTTCAGGAGGAATTACAGTAAAACCAATATAAAATTATAATTTGAAATGAACTCACTAAAACAACAAATAACAGTCCCTGAAAGAGGAGAGGAAGTGGTCTTTTCAGCCAAAGGCTAGGCTAAAGAGGAGGGAGGTGCAATAATGGGGTTTTGGGCATTTGATTCGTAATGAATCGAATGTTAGAAGATTCATATTCATTCTATTTGATACAAATGTACTTGTATGAATTCATACAAATACCCAATATGAATGCATACGTATCCGATAACATATCCCCAGTTTAACAAATGTCCAAACTATTCATACGAATATGCCAAAAATTTGCATTTGTACCAATGTTAATGTACAAATGTCGTAACATTCAATTCGTGTACGACTCTCCAAATTCATCCAAATAATGAATGTTACTGATATTTGTGCACATCTCTACTAAAGAGAAGGGTTTGGATGCACCTCAGAAGGGGGATTGTTCTGCCTAGTCTAGGGACTACCACAAAAAAGACCCTCTCATATGTCCTTGTACCTTTTACTATTGATAAAAATGACACTACCAAGAGTTCCTATCCTGCAGATCTCAACTGCTCCTTTAGATATTGGGGGTTTGAGTTGTTTAAGGACTTATAAGTTAATGATCAGACCTTGGATTGGGCTCAGTAACAAATTGGCAACCACTGGAACTGGTTCTTTAGAACTGGTCTGATATGTGTCCAACCCATAGTACCTACACTAGGTGGAACAGGATCCAGACTGTGACGCCCTTAATCCAAATCTTTAGTGGACCCATTAACTACGCCCACCTGACTTAAGCCCCTTCGAGTAGTCCTTTTCAGCCAAGATAGGAAAGGATCAGTGGTCGACTGGACTCCTGCAAGCAGCTTGTCTGAATCCTTAGATATTAAATAATAATAATAAAGGGACTAGATAGCCCTCAGGTCCTCCAGCAGGCTATTCATCACCATGCGTCTAATTCCATTGTGCGCAATTTTATCCCAAAAGTGGAACTGTTCTTTTAGTTTTGTTTAGCAGAGTGTAAATTTGTGGCACAGCAAAATTACCTGAGACCAGGTATTGAGTAAACGCCTGCTCCACATTAAGACCACATATGCAGACGTCCCAGAAACCATATCTGAAAACATCACCTAACTGCAATCCTACCAGGTGCATCTCATAAATTTCTGCTACCAATCAGGAATGGCTAATTCTAACATCTGGAAGTAGGTTAGGTCACAAATTAGGTGACAGGGTGTGAGGATCCCTGCCCAACACCTTCCTTTCCTATTGTATTTTAACCCTATAATATGCTTAATCTGTAAGCTATGGCTTGGCATTGACAGACAATCCCCCCTTACCCCCATTTCTGTATCTTCAAACTTAAAACAGAAAGGCTTTTCCTCCTGGCAGGCTTCTTGCCTCACCACTTTGTTACTAACACTTTTAAAGGTACAGTACTCGTTTGCGAGTCCCCTCAGATACTTTTTCCACTCACAGACAGCAGTCAAGGGCTCTTTATAAAGATGGAACAGATATTGGTTTTATTGTAAAAAACTTCTTGAAGAGCACAAAGTTTTTCGCTTAAAACAAATGGCAGAACTTTCTTTTCTTTAAACTGACAACTAAAACTCAGGACTCTTTTCCCCAGCTTCTCTCAGGATAGCCTAGAGTCCATTACTCTCCTGTTAACCTCCTGCAGATCAGTTAACCCCCAGGCAGAGAACCTAGAACACCTGTTGACTAGGCCTTTATAGCCTCTCTCTCCATGGATGCTGAATCCTGATTGGCTACTACCAGGGCATTCTCTCCCCTTTCATTTATTCTAATTAGAATAACTAAGCCCTGCTGCTTACCTGTCCTCGCTAACTATATTACAAGGATGATTCCACAATAAATACATTTAAATACATTACAGACAACATAAATAAATACATTTACTAGTCATGGGCACCACACAGGAAAACGTGTAGAAATTGTCATTGCGGTATTGAAAAATTGCTTGATCACTGTCTTGCAACGGTGATTTGCAGGTCTAGACTTACACAATGAGGAAAATGAAGACAAGAATTGGGTGTTTTACCTTTATCAGCACACTGTGTGTGTGTGTGTGTGTGTGTGTGTGTCTGCGTGATAAGTTGTGGCCTCATGCACTGAATGATAGCTCAATTGTTCTTCATCCTTCTACAGCACTTGTAAGGACTAACCTTCCAGAACGCCCTTTTAAGTTTCATGTTTCATTTTAACTTTTGCTCGACAGGTGGTATATTTCTGTAATCTTGTGTGTGCAAGACACTCTAAAACTCTCCAGGTGAAAAAGCATCTGTAGCAGTTCAGTCACACCATTCACTCCCGAACCTCAAAGCAATGGAGAGTAAGAAAATAATATAATGGACAGTTTAAAACACCAAGGAATGTAAATAATTATATTTCCCATTGGCATGGTGACAGAATCTGTTTGCTCCTATGAGGGCAAAACACACAAGAGTGAACTCATTCTTTGCCTCCCATCACTGGAAGGCAAAGTGCTAGAATACTCTAGGTGTCCAAATTTGCAGATTCCTAAAGCATCTGAAACATAGCTGGTACTTCTCCACACCTGGAGGAGGTGCATATGTAGCATATAGGGCTGCCTATGCCTGCTGCTAGCATAGGTGTGTGTCCAGACACGTTGCAGTGGAATGTGCACTCTCAATTGAGACAACACACATGGCGATAGATGGATCGTCGTGGTGTCGCATTATCCGATCAGGACTGCGCACTTACCTTAATGTTGGTTAGAGGGCACTTGCTGCGCAGTATAAACAAAACCCAAATTTTTCCTCAGTGAAGGCACCACAGCGAGAAGATCAAGACAAGAGCAGGAAGAGCAGCTCAAATCTGATTGGCTGCCTCAACCCACATGATGGCATGTACCTCCTTAACTCATGCAGCTCCATTGGGGAAGCTACAGTGCTGCCTTTCGAATGGGGACAGCTGGTCATTACTGCGCAGTAAGTATTCTGTGCTTCTATGTTTAACTCCAGATTTATTCTGCTAGTCTGGAGGCAGCCCTGTAGAACCATTCCTAGGAAAGAAACAGCTCCGTGAAAAGTGCAGACACACTGTGCTGGAATATTTCCCCATGTTTACTAATAGGGGCAGTGCAAAAATGCCTAATCTTTTTGGCTTTAGATGGTGACAGAATTTCTTCTATATGATTGGCGTTTAAAAAAACAACCAGTCTTAAAATATCTATTTTTAACTGTACAGTGGTACCTTGACATACGAGTTTAATTCGTTCCGTAACCTTGCTCTTATGTCAAATTGCTCGTATCTCAAAGCAATTTTCCCATTAATCCATTCCAGCTCCCAAAACACCACCTCAGTTGTTTTTGTTATGTACTGTACTGTATTTACATACTCGTATCTCAAATCTTGCTCTCATCTCAAAGCAAAATATCACTCGCTCGGTGGCTTGTATCTCAAAACACTTGTATGTCAGGGCACTTGTATGTTGAGGTACCACTGTATATTAGTTACGTTGCTATTGTGTTCTTATATTTATTTCTGAAACTAGTTATATTAATTATGTCTTGCATTTTCACAAAAAACCAATAAAAGTTACCAAAAAATCCATTTTTTGCTTGTTTGCATTTGATTTTAAGTGATTTCCTTAATTGCATCCCTCTTTAAAATGATTTTTATTAAGTATAAAACATCTTATTGTATATTCTCTAAAACATCTATTGGTATGCTTTATGCTTTAATTGCTGGCTACTGATGACCCCTGATCTTCTTTTGAATGACTGATCGTTGTCTCTAACCTTCTGCTCTTATTTATTCTGTGACGACCTTGATGTCCTTAGTCTTCCTGATTTGTTTTGCATTGGTGTTTTCTTGGCTTTTCTACCCTGCTTTTCTCACCCATTTAAGGGGACTGAAAGCAGCTGACAAAGCTTTTCTATTCTTCTCCCCACAACAGAATATCCTCTGAGGTAAGTGGGGCTGTGAGAGCTCAGAAAAGAGCTGTGACTAGCCCAAGGTCACCCAGCTGGCTTTGTGGGGGAGGGCAGAACTGAACTCGGTATTCCCAGATAAGAGTCGGGTTCCCTAGCCACTAGACCAAACTTGCTAACCATTGCCTGTTTCTTTCATCCCACCACCTCTCACTTTGCCTCTCTTTCTTTACCTGAAAAGGTAGGTGAAAGATTCTATCCGGATATGGAAATGGCTGCCCACCGCCTTCTAAGTGAGAGACCTTCCCTCAACACAAACTGCTTCCTTCCATTCAGAGAGAAGGTAAGTCTATGGGTGACTATTCCTCTCCCGCAAGAAAGCTAACATGGAGTGTTTTTCCACTGTCACTAGAAGTACCCATTAAGTACCCATTAATCAGTACAAAAATGCCATTACGTACCCATTAATGGGTACTTTTAGTGACAGTGGAAAAACACCCATGAACTGATTTTAACTGCGCAGTAATTTGAGAGCCTCCTTTTCTAGGCCTATCTTTAGACTATTCAAAGGCTTCAAAAGAGCCCCCCTTTTGGCTCATGAGTGTTTAGAGCCCCTAAACACACAGATGTCATGCCCCTTGCCATCAACACCTCCTTCTCTGAGGATGAGGCAGTTGTCAGCAAAGCCACCCAAGCTGAGGAAGCTTCCCTGCTGGCCAGAGCAACGAAGATGTGCTGCAGAGGTCAAACGTGCCCATCGATCCTATCCCCCATGAGTTTGGACCCAGAGTTTGGACACCCATCTCAGAGTACTCTCAGGCAACAGCAAGAACACCTGAGATGTTCAGTGCATATTTAAAATTAATAAGAGGGTGCAGCTTGCCCTCCCTACTTAAGCATGCCCAAACTCAGCGTGCTCCATTGCAGACAACAGATCTTTTCTTGCAACCTCGGCCCTTGAACTTCCTGTGCTTCTGAACTGATTTACAACAATGAAGACTCTCTGGAAACTGACTTCAGCATTCCTGACTACGATTTAACACGTTCTCCTCCAAAGACTTTGAAACCTGATCCAGCTGCATGCTGCCATTTGCCTGGTGCATGCATGTGTATATGTTTGATTGATTGATTGATTGATTGATTTGTATTTCTATCCCGCCCTATACCCGAAGGTCTCAGGGCGGGTTACAATATTATATTAATCTTAGACATGTCCCTGCCCTCAGGCTTACAATCTAAAGAGTCAAGAAACAAAAGGAAAATGGTGTGGGAGGGAACAAGGAACAGCAAAAAGCAAGCGCTTGAGGTCTTCAGTTCCAATTTTTCTCTCCGTTTCTTATTGCTGAAATTTTCCTATTAAACTTTACTTCGAATTTTCTCTTCATTGATGACAAACTGGATGATGGTAAAGATGGTCAGCCGATATCAGTCCCACCCTGCTTGGCCTCAGGACTAGAGGTTTTATCAACTGGTGGATTGGCTGTCGTAGTCTCTTTGCCATCTTCTGATGGGAGCAGTTGGAGGAGGGAGGGGCACTGCTGGGAGCAAGATGGCAGAGCCCAGCCTGCTGCCTCTTCTCCACTCCTCTCAGGCAAGAAACCGCCAACTTGAGACACGACAATGGATTGCAAGGTGGGGTGCTAGGAATGTGCACAATTCCAACCCCCCATTCACTTCACATTAAAGTGAATGGGACTGAACTTTACATTGAGGCAAATGAGGATACTCCGATCCTGCTACGCTTCAAATTCACATCAAATTTGCCTTGAATCCCTGCTTCCACCAGTCATACCTCCAAATCTGCTCCAAAGCTTTGAATGAAGATACAAAAACTCTTGCTTTGTTCATGAAGGTCAGTCTTAGAATACAGCCAATATTACATTTGAATGCAAAGTTTTGAACCTTCTCAATTCATACAATTTTGTCCATCCCTATGGGGTGCAGAGAGTCCTGGCCCCTTGTGTGTTGGGGCTTTGCTTTCATCAAATGTGAAGACCCCAGGAATATCAAAATGAAGAAGGTGTCACACTGGAAACTTCAGGAACATGTGTGGGTGACTTCAGAAATGGAATTATCACATATCTGAGCAGGTGAAATTAGATTTTCTTACAGACAAGAGAAGGAAATATGAAGGAATGAAGGTAAAGGATTCTACAAGTCTTTGAGTATGTGAGAATATGAGGCACCCATTAGTTAAAGAAAATAATTAGCACACGCTTAAATATAAGGGGATACTTATTTAGGTTTATACTTATGAGGGGGGAGGGAGGAGTTTAGACCCAACATATTTATTTATTTATTTATTTATTTATTTATTTATTTATTTATTTATTTATTTGTATTTCTATCCCACCCTATACCCAAAGGTCTCAGGGCAGGTTACAAATATTAATCCTAGACAGGTCCCTGCTCTCAGGCTTACAATCTAAAGGGACAAGAAACAAAAGGAAAATGGTGTGGGAGGGAACAGGAAACAGCAAAAAGCCAGCACTTGAGCTCTTCAGTTCCAGTTTTTTTCTCCATTTCTTATTGCTGGAATTTTCCTATTTACTTTGAATTTTCTCTTCATTGATGACAAACTGGATGATGGTAAAGATGGTCAGCCGGTATCAGCCCAACCCTGCTTGGCTTCAGGACCAGATGTTTCCTCCACTGGTGGATCTGCTGCCATAGTCTCTTTGCCATCTTCTGATGGGAGCAGTTGGAGGAGGGAGGGGCACTGCTGGGAGCAAGATGGCAGAGCCCAGCCTGCTGCCTCTTCTCCACTCGTCTCAGGCAAGATGGTTCCTAGCCTTGTGATGGCATATGTGATTGATGTAATACATAATGGGAATGTATTAATTGGAGTGTATGGAAGTACTGAATATTTTTTTAAAAAATATATAGCAAGAAAATTGGTGAGGGTAGGAAAACCCATACACACTAAGGCTTTGATCAGAAACACCAAAAACAAACAAATAAAAACATCTGAGATGGCTTATAGAAGACTTCAAGATGGGATTGAAGTGCTGGGAATAATTAGGAAGGGAATAGAAAACAAGTCAGCAAGTGCCATTTTGCCTCTTTATAAATCTATAGTGAGGCCACATTTGGAACATTGTGTACAATTCTGGTCACCACACCTCAAAAAGGATATTGTGGAACTGGAAAAGGTGCAGAAAAGGGCAACCAGAAGGATTAAGGAGCTTGAACACTTCCCTTACAAAACCAGGCTGCAGCGTCTAGGCCTCTTCAGTCTGGAGAGACGGCATTTAAGAGGGGACCTGATTGAAGTATATAAAATCATGAACGGTATAAAAGGTGGATAGATAAAATTTCTTTTCTCTATCACACAACACTAGAATCAGGAGGCACTCTATGAAGCTTATGGGTAGGAGAGTTGGATCAGACAAGGGGAAGGATTTCTTCACCCAGAGGATCATCGGAATTTGCTGCCGAAAGAGGTGGTAACAGCTACTAGTCTAGATGGCTGCAAGGAAGGGGTAGACAAATTTATGGATGACAGATGTATCAATGGCTACTAGAATGGATGCCTAAGTACATATTTCAGGCTGGGGGGAGGGGACAAGCAAGATGCTTCTAAGGCCATTTGCTGGGATTTGAGAGCAAGAGATTTGCCCTTGTCTCTGCTTGAGATGCCTAAGGGCAATTGGTGGGCCACTGTGTGCAACGGGATGCTGGACATAGATTGGCTGTGGCCTGATCCAGCAGGGTTCCTCTTATGTTCTTGTAACTGTTCACACATCAGTCTGCCCCTCCCTCCATTCATGAGCAAGGTGATTAGAAAATGCTTGGGAACACGAGCGCCCCACACTCTCTCTCTAAGGCACCTCTGGGTGAATGAACTCTGGATAGTTCAGGAACCACATTGGTCTCTTCCACAGTGCCTGTAGGGTCTTGTTCTGCAACCACACTCTTTTCTCCCATTCCCACCATAGCTACCACCATAATACACAGCATACTCAGCCAAGAGGTTGCAATTGACTCAAGTTCATCTAGTGAAATGAATGGCTGAGTGAGATTTCAGCCCAGGCTTCTCCCGTTTTAAGTCCAACACTGCAGTTATTACCCTACATTGGTTCTCTGCTGAAGTTGGCTATCAATACATTAAAACAGTGAAAACATACCCTGAATATATCCATGGTTCTTTTTTTCCTTTTTACATATTCTATATTTAAGTTCCTGATTCATGTAATCCCTCAGGAGAGAATTTTGCCACTATATTCCTAAAAATGTAGAACTTCATGAGAAAAAGGAAAAAAAAGGAGGGAGGGAGGGAAGGGGACAAATTAAAAAGCAAAGTGTAAATTCCATCCTGTTATTCTCATGGCTTGATTTTTTTACAACCCCTTTGAAGTCAACAGATGTAAAAAACTTCCCATTGATTTTCATTTTTGCACTAGACAAGCTTTATAAATAATTGATCATATTAAAGATCTTAGCCAAATCCCTTACAAACACAATCTTCATGGGTTTAGGATTTCAGTAACATTTATCCATGATCCAACACACTCTTTCTTCATCTTTGCCTGGCCCTTTCCATTGGCCATAGGAGTTATTACTATCAAGGCATTGTCAAAATAAAGTTGTTGTTGTTTTCCTGAAAATCAGCCCCCTTTCAAATTTACACTCCTAGAAAATATGCCTCCTTTTCTGCATTCCATATAGCTTTCACTGATTTTGCAGTACAATTTAGTAATTTTCATTTCTTCAGTAAGAACTGAAGAGGCAGAATCATATAGAGGAAGAGCAGCCAGATGATATCCTGTTTACATTTTCCTGATGTTCTCTGGTCACATTTCAGTCCTGATGATTATGTGGACACACCCATGTACCTACAATGCACAGAATGAATTCTCTGGGACCATGGACAGCTCCCTGAATTACTAGGCAGGGCAGAAAGCCAGAAGAACATTAGAAGACCTGGTAGATCACACAGAATACAATGGCCTCTTCTCATGGAATTTGCTGCCAGAAAAGGTGGTAACGGCAACTAGCCTAGATAGTTTCAAGAAAGAGCTAGACAAATTTATGGGTGACAGATGTACCACTGGCTACTAGAGTGAATGTCTAGGTACATCTTACAGGGTGGGGGTGGGGGTGGGGACAGACAGGATACCTTTAAGGCCATATCTGGGATTTGAAAGCAGGTGAAAGTTTGCCCTTTTCTTCTGCTTGAGATGCCCATGAGCAATTGGTGGGCCACTGTGTGGGACAAGAAGTTGGACTAGATGGGCTGTGGTCTGATCCAGCAGAGCTCCTCTTATGTTCTTATGTTCTTAAGTCCATAAACTTGGTAACAATGTCCTTTTCCCTGTCCACATTTCCAGGAACCTGACCTTTAGAGGAAGACTATCTGCAAAACATACACAACTTAAGCATTTTAATCCCTTGGAAAATCAGATTCTCATTTGGCCTAACATTTGATCCAGGTTCTTCTCATATACCAGTTATGATCACTCTTCACTAGAGAGGGAGTTGAATATCTACTGTGAAGACTAGAAGTGAATACCTCCTTGGAAAGCAGCTGTAAACAGAAACATGACAAAGTGGTTTTCTATTACCTTTTCCTGGAGATACACTGGTTTAAAAAGTTGGAGAAGATCAGGATGCATTGTCGGCTGACAGCTAAGCACCCTATCACAGGTGCATGGCAGATCATACCATTTATATTCATATATAGCCATATAATCATATCTTGCCATTTAGGTGCTTTTATTTCTGTATTAGTAATGTGTGGACATGTTTAGGTTAGTTACAGATTATATTAAACTTTGGTTTATATATATATGGGTTTTGGAATGTTCATAGTAAGGAATTACAGAAAAGACTTTCTAGAAGAATCAGGCAGGTTTTATGTGTAATGTTCAGGAATATCGAAGAGGCTGGTACAGAGAAGTTAATGTCAAGACCATTCTTCTGGAGGAGGAGGAGGAGAGTTGGCTTTTCTACCCTGCTTTTCTCACCCATTTAAGGGGACTCAAAGCGGCTGACAAAGATTTTCTATTCTACCCGCAACAGAACACCCTGTGAGGTAGGTGGGGCTGTGAGAGCTCAGAAGATAGCTGTGACTAGACCAAGGTCACGCAGCTGGCACCATGGGGGAGGGTGGAATTGAACCTGGTATTTCCAGATAAGAGTCTGGCTCCCTAACCGCTAAACCAAACTGAAGAGCAGACAGCTGGGAAATTTCTTGAAGTTTTGGCCTGTTGGGAGGAGCAAGATTGATTCATATAAAACTAATGATGGTATAGAAAAGGTGGATAGAGGAAAAATTATTTTATCTGTTCCACCACACCAGAACCAGGGGGCACTTTATGAAGCTGATGGGTAGAATAGTTATCAGAGGATCATTTGTCTATGGAATTTGCTGCCACAAGAGGTGGTAACAGCAACCAGCCTGGATAGCTTGAAGAAAAGGTTAGACACCCCTTCCAATGACTTCTAGAATGGATGCCTAGGTACATCCTCCAGGCTGAAGGTGCTGACACATCACTTCTAAAGGCCATTTGCTGGGATTCAAGAGCAGGTGAAAGTTGTCCTTGTCTTCTGAGATGCCCATAAGCAATTGGTGGGTCACTATATGGGACAGGACGCTGGATATATTGTTCCCAAGGACGTGCATGAATTTGTTTGTATTCAGTTTGTACTGAGTCAAATGGAAGAAAATTCATATTCATTCGAATATATTCCCTTCAAATGCGGTAGGATTCATATTTGATACAAACATTCAGTACCATATGAATCCCATACAAATCTGATATGAGACCTCATACAAATGTGTCAAAACATTCAATGCTAATTCAAATGTCTGAATTTGGCCTAATTTGTATGAATTCTGAATGTTATGAAGAGTCATGCACATCGCTAATTTTTGCCCAGTCCAGCATGGCTCTTCTTGGGTGTTTTTCCACCGCACTCCTTTAATCCGGATCTAAGAAAATCCAGATCTAAGGAATGGGTACATTCCTTAATCCGGATCTAGTAGATCCGGATTAAGGGAAGTACCCAATGTGTTTCCATGGGTGGTCTAGCACTCATTAGCAATGGGTTCTAGCCTCCCTACCGTGGAAACACCAGAGCACCCATTTGGAAATCCGGATCTACCCATGTGGGGTCTGCTTGTCACCCCAGGTGTTTGGGGGGACAGGGTATGCAATCTCTGAAGTGACTTTGAAGTCATTTCGAAGTCACTTCGAAGTCTGTGCAAAACAGCTCCATTGAAGTCTGTGCTGATCTTCGGAGTGGACTTCGAAGTGACTTAAGTGACTTCGGAGTCACTTCGAAGTTCACTCTGAAGATCAGCACAGACTTCAAAGACGCTCCGGAGCTATTTTGCACAGACTTCGAAGTGACTTCAAAATGACTTCGAAGCTTAGGTTTTAGGGCTCCCCTCCATGGTGCCCCCTCCCCCTAGCCTCCTCTAGACCCCATTGCAACACAAGTGTGGAAACAAGCTCCCTTTAATCCAGATTTTCTGCCTGAAGACCCCATTGTAGACCCCATTAATGGGGTCTACAGAAAATCTGGATTAAAAGCCAGAAAGTACCCATTTGATCCGGATTTCCCCAGCGACAGTTGCAACAATCGGGTCCCAAATGGGTGCCATGATGGAAATGGGATCATCCGGCTCACACCCAAATGGGTCCTTAATGGGTGCAAAAATGGGTACTTTCTGACAGTGAAAAAACACCGTTTATGTTCTTAAGACATACTTAATGGGTACTTCTAGTGACAGTGGAAAAACACCCTTACTCTCTGTTAGCACCCAGTATTAGTGACTTAGTAATCCTAGTAACTGCAATGTGTTTTTGTGCTTGATTTAGTTTTTAATAACGTATTCCTTATGTTCAGACCAGAATGCCACAATTACAACAACCCTGGAACTAGAGGATTGCTCATACCTTGGGCACCTGGGATCCTGTGTCAACACATCATCATGAGACCTTTCACTGTCTTGCATACACTTCCTGAAACCTCCCTGCAATGTGTGCTGATCTTGCATAACTTTTCTAACCAAGTCCCCTGCTGAAAAAAACTGTACTATGTGGGTTAGTATTGCAAGAGTGTGCAGCAAACTAAGAATTGTGAATAAGCTTAAAGAATAATCGCTAGAGTTTTTTTCTCCCTACTTTCATTCTCTTTTTCATTTATATCATGTCTTTCACTCTGGAAGCCTGAAGACAAGGACTCCTTTTGTAAGCTGCCGTGGGAGCAAATTCCTCTTTCAGAATAAAGACTGAGATAAAAATGTTTTAACAATTGCAAGAAAATGTTCACTTGGCAAAATGTTGATGGCACTTTTGGTTAAGTATATAGTCCCATATGAACTGAAGAACTTCTACCAGTGTTCCTCCTCAGTGTATCCCCATTATCAAAGGAGCCTGGATTGCTAAAGAATGAACACTTACGTTGCTCAGCCTTGGAGCCGCTGCCTGGAAAGTAGAAGGTCAAAGGTTCAATTCCTGACATCTCCTCAGAAAAAGGCATGGCTAGTAAATTCCACCTCCTTGTCAAGAACACTGCATGGTTGCATCCAAGTAGCATTCTAATCCCCTATTTCAATATGTTCAAGGATTCCATTCCTTCTTCCACAGCCATCCACAAAGCACTTTAGATATCAAGTTAAAGTGTATACTTTCATCCTAATCAACAACACTGATGGTTTGAGATCCTACCGAGGCTTTATCGTGGAATTCTTTCTTGGTGCCTCATTATTTAACTATCTATCCTGCTTAAAAAGTATGAGCTTCATCCCAGACAATACTGATGATCAAAACAACACAATCAAATGTTTTATTCATTAGGGCTAAAAGCCTGATCACACGATAAAGATCCACTAATAATGATGGCTAAGTGTTCTGAGACCTTCCATAGAGGTGAGACTTCCCCAAACATGTTCTTGATGTTTATCCTTACCTTCTGTTTACAGGGCTGGCAAGTGCCAGGATGAAAATCATATTAAAGTTCCCTTTAACAAGGTTTTTAGGAAACCTCCTAAAAGTGTTTTGCCAGGACAATAAGCACAAATCTTATAACCATTACAGCTCTGGGCGAGGGGCAGATGTCACCTGGACCACCACCAAGCATTATTTCCTAGCACTTCAGGACATTCCCCCTTGCATTTGCATTTGCAAACACAGTTGCAACAGTGCTTAAGAAAGGAAGGCACCACCTACTGTCACTGGCGCATGTTGGCAGCAATGGCAGTTTCTCTCTTTCCTCCACCTTGGGGCAGAGTTGGTGTCATCTGTCACTGTAGTATCTGGGGCCAATAAGATGCCACCAGAAGTCTTGTGTATGATAGATTATATGAGCCTTCAACAGAATAGTCTGCTGCATAATTGGTTTCTGGCCATCTGACCAGAGACGTTTTCGCACGGGGCTGAACGGGACGCGTGGGAGACAGCTGCGGACACGGCATCCGCATTGCCCGAGCGCGGCTTGCGCTCCGACGTGTCCGCAGCTGTCTTTCTCGCGTTCGAAATGTAGAGCACTTTAAAGTGCTCTACATGCGTTCGAACGCGGACGAGCCGCCCGCAGGCGTTCGGGAGGAGAAGCGTTCGCGCCTGCTTCTGTCTCCCGAACAGCTGCGGGCTCGCCTCCGACGCCGGCGCGGCTTCGACAATCAGCTGTTTGACAATCAGCTGATTGTCGATCTGCCTCCGCGGCTGTCTCCGCGCCCCTGGCCGGCCTTTGCCGGCTAAGACAGCTCCCGGCGCTTTGAGCATTCGCACACAGACGCTCCGGAACACGTTTACACGCGTTCTGGCGCGTCTGTGTGTGAAAGGGGAAAGCGCCGGGAGCTGTCTTAAGCTTCCCGTCCTACTCCCGTTCCAAATGGAACGGGAGTAATGCGAAAACATCTCAGAACTGGCTTTGACAATTCTACAGTAGGGAAGTTAAACATTTCTATAGGAGTGTATTCAGCCATGCTTCTTTTGGCCTCATGATCTAGTGAAGTTTTTACTTTGAATTCACCCAATCCAGATTTCTACAGTCAATTCCAAATGTTGAGTAGGGTGTCGTTGTCAGTGGTGGGGCAACCTAGAATTGGACCATTGCTTATTATCTTGGCAAAATATTTTCAAGAAGTTCCGTAAAACCCCTGTTAAAAGACAAACCTGGTATTCCCAGATAAGAGTCAGGCTCCTTAACCACTAGACCAAACTAGAGATGTATAGACTCAAAGTTTGTGATTCAGTTCGGTTTCAGTCAAATCAAACCAAACCACTACGAGCTGGGTCAATCTAGAACTTTGTTCTAGATTGGCCTTCAAACAGTTAATGTTTTTAAATGGCGCCTGGAAGCAGGTGGGGTAGGAGGGCAAGCCAACTTTTTAAAAAGTGGTCCCAAGCAACACTTAACTATAAAATAGCAGTGTTGTGGGAATACACATGAAGATCGCCCTGTTGAATTTGTGGCTTTTCCACGCATCAGGCAGTTCTGAAAAGTGAAGCAGACTCAAGCTTTGATCTACTGGGTGTGGTGGGACACTGCCTGCCCTGTTGGCATGCAGACCTCAGAGAGCCTCCTTCTGAGCTGATTGTCTCCCTTTCTGTCTAAAACCCTGGAACATGCCCCACTTTCTGCACACCTTCATCCACAGTGCTGCCTTACCATCTTCTGTTTCTCGGCCTATGTGAAGATTTCTACAGCAAGCCAGCTACAACCAGCAGCCCAAGTTCCAAATGCCTTTGCACCTTGCAATAAAATGATAGTTTTTACGCTGATTCAGAACCTGACAGAATCTGCTATTCTTTCCATCATCCTGTGAGAACAAGGAAAAGAAGGGGGTGTAGAGAGAGGAGATGGAAAAGAAGCCTTCAACGTTCACACTGTACATGAAGCTTAGCCCAACGCGGAGCGAGGTGAGCTAAACAATTCATTTTTAAGAGGAAAATCTCTGCTTGATATCTTTCCCCACAGCTAAAGCAAACCACTTCTTTATTGATTGCTGAAGAGCATTTGCAGTGTCAGCTGGGGATGGAAAGTGGAGGGGGAAGGGGTTGCTTGGAGTCAGAGAGGCTGCTGAATTCCCTGAGATGTGACTGAGGCAGCATAGTACTCAATGCACCCTCATTATGGATGGTGTCCCTGAGCCCCAGATGAATAAAAAGCAGAGTGATCTAGATTGCATTACAGGGAGGGCAAAAGGGAGGCAGGAGGACTGGAAAAGACAAAGGAAGATGAAAGACAAAGGAAGGAAGGCAGCTCAGGAGAGTCGCAGGGGGACAGACGCACAAATGCGAGCATAAACAATAGGTTAGGTGAGCCGAGCCTCTGAGGGTTGAGCAAAGGAGACCAGCCAGGTTGGTGATGTTCCTGGGCCTGCCACACTGGTTAAAAAGAACATCCAGAGGACAAAGGTCTCCCAATTAAAGTGATAGGGAGAGGAGACCAACACTTGTCTCTTGTGTGACCGTTTTCTATGACACTTGTTTTGGTTTCACATGGTTGGCAAAATGTGACTCTCCTTGACTACTAGAATGAATGCCTAGGTACATCTTTCAGGCTGGGAAGGAAAGCAGGACACTTCTAAGGGCATTTGCTGGGATTCGAGAGCAGGAGAAGGTTTGTCCTTGTCTCTGCTTGAGATGCCCATGAGCATTTGGTGGGCCACCATGTGCGACAGGATGCTGGACTAGATGGGCTGTGGCCTGATCCAGCAGGGCTTCTCTTAAGTTCTTATGTTATGTTCATTGTGCTACATGGTTGTTGAGTTTTTAACAGTATAGTTTCACTTCTAAGTTGCAGGTCAAATGGAACATCCCAACCGCCCCCCCCCCCCAAAGCCAAGCTCAACCTCTGGTGACCACAAGGACACATCTATGTTGCTTTCTTGTCAAAGACACCCCAAATGGAATCTGAAACTTCTATCCCTAAGCTAGGACCATTTTCACCTGGGGGATCCAGTCTGCTCAGTTCCTGGATCTTACTTCAGAGTAGACTTGCCTAGGGCTCAGTGGCAGCTGGTGGGGTGGGGGCACTGCTGCTAAGGGAACTATAGTTAGTAGGCCTTTACAGGGCTGCAATGCTGCTTCACACCTATCAGATCTGAGGCCTGTTCACATGCAGGGATGGAATGACCTTTCGCTTTAGCTGGTAAGGGATGCATTTCCAATGTGTCCCTTACCAGCCAAGGTGCAAGCGGTTGCTCCATCCCCATCCTATGAGGGCTAGGCGCCCCAGCCCGGGCTGCTGCCATTGGGCTGTATTGGTGCACTGGCTGGCAGCCTAGTTCCAGCCCACCCTGGGGTCCCATGGGCTGCAGTTGCCCCAACTGGACTGGCTGCAGGGGCCTCCTGAGTGCCCACCCCCACCGAGGGGGCTGCACTGCTCCCAGCTCCCCATTCAGAACCTACTTGTTTGGATGCCTTCTTTGAACTGGATAGGCCTCTGGGGCGGGGCTTCCCGGCATTGAATTGTGGCATTCTGTGCAGGTGCACACCTCAGCCCGTGATTGGTCCACGGGGCGCCTGTGCAGAATGCCTGGTTAGATCTGACAAGCCCCGCCCCAGGGCCTGCCCAGTTTGAACCAGGCGTCCGAACAGGTAGGTTGTGAATGGGGAGCTGGGGATGGCATGGAGCCCTGGGTGGGGGTGGGCACACAGGAGGCCCAGCCTCGCCCCACTTCCAAAAGGGGCTGCCACCCAGTGGGCCCAATAGGGCCCAATGGTGGTGGCCCAGGGCGAGTCTCCAGAGCTGTCCCGTGGGGAGAGTGTGAATGCACGCCCTGGCAACCAGCTTTGGGATGGCCAGGGATGGCTTGGGCCAGGTGTGGAGCAAGATGTTGTGCTCCAGACTCTGGCCACAATTAGGCCAACCCTGGGAGGGGCCAGGAGAGTTCCGCATGGACCCGCCTGGCCCGCAGGGTGAATGCTCTCTCCCAGGGCTGTCCTAACTGTTAGCCAGAGGCCTAAATGCCAACGCTGGGTCTGAATGTGACGCTCCAGTTCCAAGCTGCCACTCGGGACTGCCCAGAAGATGCGGCTAGGATGGCCCAAAGAAGCCGAAGTCCTGGGCACCTTGCCTTTGGCAGCAGATACCCTGGAAACCTGGTGGGACTCCATGGGCCTGAAGTCCCTTTGAGTTGAAGACGGTGTCCCGATCGGACCCGGAGTTCGGGCTGACCCAGGGCCGGCAGCACGAGCCTCTCCGGTGTCAACAGCCGAGTTCGATGCTCGCTGCCCGGCCCTCGAGGACGCGTTGGCGTTGGCGTTGGCGGCGGCGGCGGCTCCTTGGTCCCTTCGTGGGCTCCTAACTTTACGCAGGCGGCCGGGGCCAGGTGGCTCGGCGTCCTTTCCCCCGAGCGAGCCCCGGTCCTCAGGCGGTCCCCGGGCTCCGTCTAGGCTCGCTCGGCCCTCGACGCCCCCTCGGCTCAACACACCGAGGGCTCCGTCCTTCGGGGGCGTTCAGGAGAGCGCATGCGAGGAAGAGGCAGCCCTCGCCCGCCGCCCGCCCGCCCGCCTCCCTCTTTGCCAGGAGCCGCCAGCCGGCAAAGCAAATGGCAGTGGGAGGAGGAGGAGGAGGGCCGAGGAGGAGGCGGGCTCGGCGGCTCAAGTGAAGCCGCGAGGGGAGCGTTGGGGGCGGAGGACGAGGAGAGCGCAAGCGGGCGAAGGCGACGGACCTGCGGAGCTGCTCGTCGCCGGGCCGCGCAGCTGGGGGACCATCATCATCAATCATCATCATCATCATCAGCTGCTGTCGCTGCTGCGCAAAGGCTTCGGGCAGCCGAGCGAGCGAGCGATCTGGCCGTCGGCGCACCGGACGGACGGCGGGCCAAGCAGTTGGTAAGCTCGCGGCGTGGGTGTGGCTGCTGGCTGGGAAGGGGCGAGGAGGAGGAGGAGGAGGAGGAGGAAGATGAAGGTGGAGGGGGCGTTGGCCACGACCAGGCGAGACCGGGCCGGGCGGCGACTAGGTGGCCCTCGGGTGCCAAGGTGATGCGCTCTCCGGGTGCCTTCCTCTCGGAGCGCGGCGGGAGAAGAAGCTGCTGGTGGTGGTGGTGGTGGGCCGGGACGCTCCTCGCCTCCTTTCCGCGGGTAGTGGAAGCCACGTCTAGTTTCTCCCAACTCAAGGAGGGTTTTCCTCGAAACACTGTATCAAAGCAGACGGAAGCTCCGCACTTTTCCCAAAGGCGCCTCTTCGTGGCCAGGGAGGAATCTCGCCCACCCCCTGCGGCTTTTATGGCCCTGGGAGTCTCTGCTTCCTCCTCCTCCTCCTCCTCCTCTCCATCCTCCCTTTGGCACTCGTTTTTTTTTTTAATCCTTTGTGGCTGTTTGGGTTCGGCTCTGGCGAGGTGCCCGCTTCCTCGCGCCGCCTTTGGCACGGCGTCTCCTCTCCAGACTTCGCCAGGCGTCCTTTATTTGGAGAGGCGACGGCGGGGCACCTTCGTTCCCCGGCCTCGCCCGCCTGTCATTGACCGAGCGAATGGGAGAGGGATGGCCGCCGAGTGGGAGATTTCCACCCGATTGCGGGTGGGGACCGAGAGGCACAGCCGCCACTTGTGGGGCTTCGCCGAGGGGCGGGGGGGGGGCGAGCGCGTGTGGGCGTGGGGCGCCGGGCGCATCGCTGCCCTTTTCCGAAGCGGTCGGTGGCAAGAGATCGATGCTCTCCTCGCGGCCCCTAAGGCAAGGCGCCACCGTCGCCCAGCGATCCCCCGAAAGCCCTCCTCTGGGGAGGCTCCCACCGTCCCCAGCCACTCGCCCCGCTGGGAGCATGGCCCTTCCCTGACGCCCAGGGGCTGTTTGTTCCCTCTTTTCTCATTCTGCCTGTGTGGCCTTTTCAGCCATCCGAGGCCCACGTGAAGGTGGGTCGCTGAAGGTCTCTTGCTCTCTCCCCTGGCTGCTGAAGCCGGGGAGGGAAGTTTCGGAAGTGGTCAGTGGTGTGCCTAGATATCCTTGGCTTAGATGTTCGTTGGGATGGACTTGGTGCGACTTGACTACCCACCACATGGACAGCGGCCCATTGCTGACAAGACGCAACTGCTCTGGGCTTTGCTTTCCTCTCGTTTCTGGGAACAAGCTATGAGGGGGGGGGGAACCATGTTGCTGCAGATCCTCCTAGTGAGCTCCAAGTGTCCGGTCACAGTTTGCCTTCATCTCTAGCGGGTCTTCCTCCACCCCGGTAGCTCTCCTGTGGAGTAATCTTCCCCGTCTGACAGCTCCCGATGAAGTTGCTAAGTGTTCCAGTCCACTGAGGTGTGGAATCCTTAAGCCACTCTAGGGAGAGACGTTGCCCGAACATCTCTGTCCAGCTTCCCAGCTTGATTTCGCAAGAAGCCTCCTTCATGCAGGGATAAAATCCAATCGACCTGTTACCTTTTTAAAAAAGAGCACGAGAGGGCGGCATTATATGGCTAGCAGCGCTTCTCATCATGAGGAAAGTTGGATTGCAGTTAGCAGCAGGAGGGCTGAGTTAGTTTTGTGTTGCAATAAGCAAGCAGACAAAAACCTCAAAAGCATTTTCAGTGGCAGAAGCTTCTCCCAGCCAGGTCATAGGCTTCCGCTGTTCTTTAGGTACCAATGGGTCGGGGTCAAACCCTGTCATCTCCCGGTGGCTCCGTGGATGCAGCCATGCAATTGTCTGGGCAGATACTTAGTGACCTGCCATTGCAGTTGTTTGGAAAGATGTTGGGGATTAAACCTACAATGGTCTACTCAGAAGATCTGAGCTAGGTCCAGTGTCATCCGTCCCTCCCTCCCTCCTTCCCTCCACTGCAACAAAGTATTTTCTTCATCCGGAAGGTCATTGGTCTAGGGCCACCAGATGAGGTGGTAACAGCAAGCAGCCTAGATGGCTTTAAGAAAGGGTTAGACAAAATCATGGATAACAGGTGTATCAATGGTTATTAAAATGGATGCCTCCGTGCTTCCTCCAGGCTGGAGAGACAGGCAGGATGCCTCTAAGGGCCATTTTCAGGAAGTCAAGAGCAAGTGAAGGTTTTGCTTTTGTCTTCTGCTTGAAATGCCCATGGGCAACTGGTGGGCCACTGTGTGAGATGTGATGCTGCATTAGATGGTCTGTGACCTGATCCAGCAGAGCTCCTTTTATGTTCTTATGCTCTTATGTAAACAGGTTAAGATCACAAGACTCTCATTTTGTTGAAGTTTTGGGGCTGTTATGCCATGTTCCAGGTTTCTAAAGACCTCTGAAGATGGATATCGCAGCTATATCCAAAGGCTTAGGTCCTCAGAAGAAGAAACCTGGAACATGGCATAATAGCCCCCAAACTTCTACAAATGAGATTGAATCTGGTTGTGAAAGCCTACATATGTCCGATCACAAGACTGTTCAAAGTAACAGGATCTAGTGAAGGTGCTTTAAAAAAAAATACAAAATCTTATATTCAAGTTTATTTTTATTATTTTGTTCTTCTCAGACACACTTTCTTGTCCATTTCAACCTTTCTAACCTTCTGTCCTTTCATTGAACACTGGTGGGAAATAATATAGATTCTGTTGACCCCTGTTTGCAGTGGCCTTGTTATTTAAAGCACTGACGTTCTATGACTCATTATTGATCTTTTTTGGTGTCAGCCTGGGCTCTCATTCCTCCTGCTTAAATGCTACAATAGCATGGATTTTATTTATTTTTAATATGGGTTTTGATAAGGAGAGAAAGTAGAACATAAATGCATTTCACTGTCCACCTTGCCTGGCCTTTTCCCTCTCCACGTGCTTTGTGAATTCTACATTTACAGTGTAAATGAAAAATGGTCTGTGCCTATCTTCCTTTCTATCTGAAAACCAAAACAAAGATTTGAAAAGTAGAAACCACATTTGTGTATATTAGAGGAAATGGTTGAGTTTGTGATCTTTTGATTGCTTACCTGGGAGTGAGTCCAACTGAAGTAGAAATTAGTCCCAGTGAACACAAGGGCCCCTTCCTTTAACATGGGCTTTGTCTAGGGTTTGGCTGCTGTGATGGAAAGCAGAAGGTCAATAAAACGACACAGGCTGTGGGGAAAATAAAGAGAGAAAGATAGTTTATAAGACGATGCAAGGAAGAAAAGGACATAGATGGTTCCTTTAGGAAAAAAAAAATCAGTAGAACACATGTTTTATATACAGAAGATCTCAGGTTCAGCCCATGGCAACTAGGGCTGGAAAAGGCCATTGTCTAAAAACCTAAAGAAGAAATCCTGCTACAGTAGGTGGACCAGAGGGCAATTCCACACGGTTTGTTGTAGCAGATCCTTAGAAAGATTAGGAAAATGTGTGGCCAATAAGCAAGCATAGCTAGGTCCACTGCCACCACATTTTTAGCCTCCCATAAATTGAATCTTCATCTAGAAAAATATTTAACTATTTCTATTCCATTACCTCTAAGAAAAATGTTCACCAGGGCTAGATTTAAACAACTTGGTATCATGATGGAATCTGGACGTTACTGTAATATCCCAAGAAGTAAGAGACTCTGTGTTTGGGGTGATGAATCTGTCAAGGATGTTGAACATTTTCTTATGGAATGTTCAGCATATGATGAACTTCGAGCTAGATTTTTACATCCAATATTGTCCGAGATACAGTCCTCCAATAGAAGTGATCTTATGTCCCTGCTCTTACAAAGTCAAGAAAGAGCTTCCATAATCGGAGTCAGTCTTACAAGCTATTAACAAAAGAGCATATTTTCTGAATGAAAAGAAGAAAGTCGGTCACTTCCTTTGCCCTCTGTTCCTGTTTTATTTCTGCTTTTAATTGTATTGTATTGAAATGGCTACATGGCTGATCAAATAAAATCTATTTACACATTTATTTACATAAGAAAGTGTGGCCACTCTAGGAACTATTTAATAAACTTACATTTTGATCCAACTTTAGTCCATCTTTTGGCGTGACAGAGTATATCAACAAAGCAAGTAGTTATTTCTTTCCACATTATCTAACTCAAAGGCAAATGTTGTAAGTTAGATAATGCCAAAAGAAAACAGCTCCTCACTTTGCTGATGTGCTATCTCTCTGAAAGTGCTCTGAAACTGGATTAACATTTAGGTGTGAACACAGCCAGTAGAGTACTGTGTGTTGGGGACTGAGTTTGCTTACTTCCCTTTCCTTTATTCGGTTTGTATCCTTTAAAATTGGAGACTGTGGGCTTGTCCGCACCTCCCTGACTGGCATGGTATTATTAACATACCAGCTAGTTAAGGCCCAGCATGGTCTTTGAGTGCTGGATAAGCTCTGTAGCAAGCCAGCAGCGCTTGATGTGTAGATGGGCAGGGCAGGGCAGATTGCCATGGCAACGTCCATGAGAACACCTGGCATGCATCCATACATTGCCATGGTTATCTGGATGCTGTGTGCGAGTGAAGAGTCACAGTGTGACCTAGGAGATGCAGTCACACTGCCAGGCCCACGCATCCAGAAGAGGCTATGGAGCGATCTAGTCACTCATGGTCAAGTTGTGGTCTGCTTTTTAGCAGTGCTCCACTGGAGGGTCTCAGGAGAGCCTAAAGCAGCTTCTGACGAGCTGCTATGGCTCTCCAGTGCAGAAGCAGTTGCTTAGTGAGTAAGGAATAAGTGTGAGCAGGCTCTGTGTTATTTTTTAATTGATTTGTAAGTTGTTGTGGGACTTAGCTTCAGAAGTGCTACAGAATGTGTCTCTCTTCCATTGGAGTGCTTGCCATATATTCTTGGAATGATTGGCCAGCATTCTGTCCAGACTAAATATGTTGTGAGTGGAGTGAGGGTTAAATATCTGAAAGTTTTAACCCAACTCTGATTTGTGACTGGGCAATAGTCTTGTGAGATCTGATAGACTTCTGAACACTCCCATGGAATTCCAGGAAGCTAAGAGGTGGCGATCCTGTAGGGACCTTTGTTGATTTATGGAACACTTGACTCAAAGAGCCCTTGACAGGATGTGGTCTGCTGCTCACCATGAAGCTGACTTAGGTACAAATGAAAGGCATTATCTACTGTGTAGCAGGGAAGGCAGGAAAGGAGACCTTGCTGCTTCCATTGCATCCTTAATAAGCTGCTCAGAAGAGCATTTTGAAGTGGTGAAGGATGCTGTCATCTGGCCCATGGCATCCAGCATTGGAGCATTTGAGAGCCTGCTGTAATGGATTTATGAAGCACTTTTAAGGATGAAAAGCACTGTGAGGCCAATAGTACACCGTCTTGTTCTGTTTTGTGGGGCCATTTTCAGTTTTTGAGGCTTGAGGATGTAGACAAGATCATTGCTGCTGTCCAGCCTACAATGTGTTTTTAGGAAACTATTCTTCTCTCATCTTTGCTTATTAGAGCTAGCCAGGAGGAGATGAATTTAGGGAGTGGTGGGTGTATCTTTGCATGAAGAAATGATCCCATTAGTTTAAAAGAGGCCATGTTGAATTTGCTGCTGCAAAAGGTCTCCCTGGACCATGAGGCTTATTATGACTTCTGCCCTGATGCCACTAACACCTTTCTTGACAATGGTCTGAAGCAGCTGCCTACCTAAGTGGAGTCCTATTTTCCAGAGGACTCAGCCCATCCTGGCATGCACAGACATCAGGCTTCCTCAGTTGTGAGCAGGTGGATGGACTAAAGGAGGCCGAACTGTGCTGTGGCCCAGTCTTTCCTTTCAGCCAATGTCTAGGGGAGGGCTGCACATGCAGAGTTTGTGAGACACCTCCTCTCCTCAGTTTATGCATATGATTCCTCTAGCATTTTTAGGCAAATTTACTGTTATTATTATAAAAAAGAAGGGGGCATGGAGGTAGGGGAGCAGGCTTAAAAAAGAATCTCAAACCCACACCCTTGCTTTTCTTGAGTGACACAATGGCATCCAATAAGAAAGGAAATTTGACACAGCAAAAGGGGTGGAGAGCCAAGAGTTCCTCGGGTTGAGCATGGAGAAAGGTGTGAGCGATGTAGTCCAGAGCAAGGATGGCATGAGGACGACCTATAACGATCTGTGTGTAAATGGAGCTGGTATGACTTCAGTTTCAATGATTAATAGGACATCCTGTCTTATACAGGTGTGACCAGGGTCGGGGAGATGGTTCTAGAACACTATCCTCCCTTCTCATAAAGGAACTGGACAGCTAAGAGGATTCCTCAAAAGGTATGCACTTTAATGATGATGATGATGATGATGAAATGATGGGTGTTTTCCCACTGTCACTAGAAGTACCCATTAAGTACCCATTAATGCATACAACAATGTCATTACGTACCCATTAATGGGTACTTAATGGGTACTTTTAGTGACAGTAGAAAAACACCCAATATGAACCTTTTCCCCCAGAAATATGGTCCTTTGTGCCCAGTGGAACTTTCTGCTTTTTAGGATTTGGGACTTAGAGTGCAACAAAAGTGTTTGTGTGCTGAGAGCCACTGACAAAAGCATTTATTGGATTTGCTCTCTGCTTGAAGAAATACTGTTCTTGGCTTTTGTTATCTAGCGAGTGTGAAGAGACTGACATGTTACAAATTGCCAGGCTGGGAGGAATTTGATCAAGGTGTAGCTCTGCCTTTAAAAGCTTATGTCTCATGCATGCGATCACTTGCAGAACTGCATAAGCTTATATATTAATAGATTAAATTAGTCAAATCTCACTCTGAATATCCCTACAACTGAATTAAGCCAGATGGTCATTAAAAACAGGACTTCCTTGGTGATGGCCCACTATTTATTTGCTTCTTAAAGAATCCTCTCCTGCAGTGTGGTCCAATATTTATTTTTTTTATTTTTTTTATCCTATGGTGACCTCATTGTGGGTTATAATCAGTTAAACAAACTCTCTTATTACACAAAATATTAACAGGTGGAAAAAAGCAAGCTGCAGCTGCTTCTCCACTTCTTCACATGAGTTGGTTAAGAGCCTGCTGTTTGGTCTAGTGGTTAGGGAGCTGGACTCTTATCTGGGAATACCAGGTTCTATTCCACTCTCCCCCATGAAGCCAGCTGGGTGATCTTGGGCTAGTCACAGCTGAGCTCTCGCAGCCCCACCTGCCTCAAAGGGTGTTCCATTGTGGGGAGAATAGAAAAGCTTTGTCGGCCGCTTTGAGTCCCCTTAAATGGGTGAGAAAAGTGGAATGGAAAAGCTAACTCTTCCCTTCTTCTTCTTCTTGAACTTCACCACCCACAATGGGCACCAGCTGCCACTACTTCAAGATGGTAGATGATGAGGTGGGTGGAGAAAAGAAGGTCATCAGCCGTTCCAGTTGGGATTTCAGTCAAATCTGAGTTGGGCCTTGCAAGCAGTTTCCTTGGCCAAATACCTACGTTTCCCCCCCCCCCCCCCGCCCATTTCCTTTTTCCCAGGGATTGAACCTCCACTTAAGCAGTCGCTGAACTACCCCCTCTTCCTTTATTTATGGGGGTGTCCTAATGGATAGAAGTGGCAAAGAAAGGGAAATAAGCCTCTTGCTCTCACCTAAAAGACAGTAGCCGGATGATGTTTGTTTTTAATCACTTGAGTGATTGGGGAGGTCTTTGCTGAGGAGGGCAAGAACATTTATTGGAACTGGGAAAGAAGCAGAGAAAGAAGGAGCCGTAGCTCCAGCGAGAGCAAAGGGCATGTGGCATTCAGGGGAAGGCCAGGCTTAACTAAATGAGATTGGCAGTACCTGTAGTTCCTTCTGACCTTGTGAAAATCAAATCAGCTGCTAATTTTCTAGGTCGCTATAGGGAGCCTGTCAAGAAGGTCTTTGCTCCCAGGCGCCTCCTGAGATCATTATGATGATGGAGGTGTTTGGGATCAGTTGCTTTTGGTTTATTTAATTCTGCCTGATTTGATGTTTTAAAAATGCTTCTAATTTGTTTGGAAAGTGCTGCAGTTCTTAAGGTAAAGATGCAAAAGGATTGCAATAGCTTATAAACAGACACACACACACACACACACACACAAAAGGGGTTTATGCCCGGTAATACAGAGGTAGTTTCATGTGTCACACATTTGTTGCATGTTTGCTGATCTGCAGGTGCAACACACCAGACAAATATAGGCTGTGATTCTTGCTGCCGTTACCTGACATCTTATGGTATATAGGGAAGGTGAGAAATCTAGATATAGAAATGTCTGTGCTAAACAGTTGATGGAATCCAGCCACCATTAGTTTCTCTCATTTAATGTCTCTGGTGGAATATTCTGTCTCTATTCAGCTAATTAAGCTCGCCCAGCTCATCTAGTTCTGTAATGTGCTTTTTGGAGAGTACCTATTTTTCAGATATCTGAAACCATTTTGTTGTAAACCTTATGCAGTCCTGATGACAACTTAAATCTGTTCTATCACAAGGTGTGCATGTGGCTGCCAAGATTTTTCCTGGCACTGTTTGAAGTACTTGCATCCCTTAAAACAATATGTTAATGGGAATATTTATTTTCTGTTGTCATTCCTCAGAGGACCTCCTCCTCATTTTCTGTCCTTTGCAGCAAGGGGTGCAGAATGAGGCTGTTAAAAGAAATTGGTACCAGCATCAGAATTGATACAGCTGAACAGGAGGGGCGACGCTGTAAGACTACAATTCTGTGCAAAAGCACACAAAAAAAGAAGATTAGATACAATTCATGGAGGATTGGGATATCAGTGGCTACTAGAATGGATGCCTAGGCAGCAGAGAAAAAAGCTAATTCAGTGCTGGGAATAATTAGGAAGGGAATAGAAAATAAGTCAGCAAGTGTCATTTTGCCACTTCATCAATCTATGGTGAGTCCACATTTGGAATATTGTGTACAATTCTGGTCACCACACCTCAGAAAGGATATTGTGGAATTGGAAAAGGTGCAGAAAAGGGCAACCAGAATGATTAAGGGGCTGGAACACCTCCCTTATGAAATCAGGCTGCAGCGTCTAGGCCTCTTCAGTCTGGAGATGGTGTTTAAGAGGGGACCTGACTGAAGTATATAAAATTATGCATGGTATAGAAAAGTTGGATAGAGAACATTTATTTTCTCTATCACACAATACTAGAACCAGAGGATACTCTATGAAGGTGATGGGCAGGAGAGTCGGATCTGGCAAGGGGAAGTATTTCTTCACCCAGAGGGTCATTGGTTTATGGAATTTGCTGCCGGAAGAGGTGGTGACAGTAACCAGCCTAGATGGCTTTAAGGAAGAGTTAGATGAATTTATGGATCACAGATGTATCAATGGCTAGTAGAATGAATGCCTAGATACATCTTTCAGGCTGGCGGGGGGGTGAAGCAGGCCATTTGCTGGCCATTTGCTGGGATTTGAGAGCAGAAAAAGGTTTGTCCTTGTCTCTGCTTGAGATGCCCATGAGCATTTGGTGGGCCACCATGTGCGACAGGATGCTGGACTAGATGGGCTGTGGCCTGATCCAGCAGGGCTTCTCTTATTTACTTTTTCCAGGTTGGAGAGTCACGCAGGATACCTCTGAAAGCCACTGAGAGGGATCTGAGAGCAGGTGAAGGTTTTGCTTTTGTCTTCTGCTTGAGAGGCCCAGAAACAATTGGTGGGCCGCTGCATGAGATGGAATGCTGGACTAGATGGGCTGTGGCCTGATCCACCAGGGCTCCTCTTAGCTTCTAAAAACTAGTCCCAGTGAAAATACTGGATTGGCTGAGCTTGAATTGAAACCTGGAAAGAGAAAGGGAAAGTCGAACCCATTTCTGATCTGCTGAATGTGGTGGAGCACCGACCACTTTGTGTTTATGGGCCAGATGTTCCTGCTCTCAAAAACATTTAAGAATGCCACTTCTCCCTTTTATTGGACAGCCTCCCCTACCATCTTGGTGTTGTTGGAAGTACCAGTGTCTACCCCAGTGATGGCCAACCTATGACACGCGTGTCACAGGTGACACACCAAGCCCTTTTAGGTGACACACCTGGTCACCCTGGCACCTGGGCATGTAGTGCTTGCTTGTTCTTGAAGTGTACAAAATACCAACTTTCAATTGAAGACTTAGCAAATGTAAATAATTATTCATTTTTGCTTTTAATAAAATACATGTATCAAAAATATAACTTTCTTACTAGAGCTACAAATATCACAAAATTATGGATATTTCTGGAATTGACACAGCACCTGAGTTAAGCTAGGTTTTCCTGTGAATTTTGACACACCAAGCTCAAAAGGTTAGCCATCACTGGTCTACCCTGTTCCAGTGCTTCACAGAGGTCGCTTGTGACTGGTGCTCATAGCACTTCACCTAAGGGACGTGTTCCCATGTGTCCCTTACCAGCCAAGGTGTGAATGGGGCATCCGTCTCCACGTGTTTCAGCCTGAAAAGGCTGCCATGGGAGTGGGATGCCCCACCCTGGACCGCTGACATTGGGTCGCATCGGCCTACTGGCTGACAGCCCGGTTCCAGCCTGACTTGGGGTCCTGCGGGCTCCCACTGCCCCAGTCATGACTGGCAGCAGCCCACGGGGACCACCCTGGTGCCCACCCCCACCCAGGGGTGCGTGCCACCTACCTCTTCGAACTGGGTAGGCCCTGGGGGCGGGGCTTGTCAGATCGAACTAGGCAGTCTGCCCAATCACGTGGTGTGCCCCAATCGCAGGCTGCGGCAATTCGAGCTTGTCAAGACCCGCCACCCAGGGCCTACCCAGTTCAAACCAAGCATCCGATGAGGTAGGTTGCATGTGCGGGGCTGGAGGTGGTGCACACCCCTGGGTGGGTGTGGGTGCCAGGGAGTCCCTGCAGGCTGTCGCTGTCCTGATTGGGGTGGTGGCAGCCAGCAAAACCCTGGACAGCGCTGACCCGGTCTCACCCCTCCCCTGAAAGGGGCTGTCAGCCAGCGCGTCAACACGGACCAATGGCGGTGGCCTGGGGCAGGGCTCCAGAGCTGTCAGGAAGGGAGAGTGCAAATGCTCTCCCTGCCAGACAGCTCTGGGACGGCCAGGGATGGCTTGGGATGGGTGTGGAGCACGATTTTGTGCTCTACACTCTGGACAGAAGTAGGCTACCCTAGGATGAGCCAGAACCGCCTGGCCTGCAGAGCGAATGCTCTGTCCCAGGGCTGTCCTACTTCTATACCAGAGGTCCAAGTGTGAATAGGCCTCAGAATTCCATCTGTGCAACAGGCCCATGGGCACCTTTCAGTTCTGCGGTAATTCTGAGCTGATGCTCTTATTAGGATCTAAATACCTGCCTAGCAGCATAATTCAGGTTTTTTCCTTGCAGCAAAAGTATTTTCAGAGGAGGAAATGCCTGCCTACTTGCCTGAATGAATAAAACCAAGGACGTTTTGATTTTAGAGATTTTTTAAAAAATCAAAAATATTATTCGTTCGTTCGTTCGTTCGTTCGTTCGTTCGTTCGTTCGTTCGTTCATTCATTCATTCATTCATTCATTCATCCGTAGATCTATCCCACCCTATACATGAAGGTCTCAGGACGGGCAACACCATTTAAAATCATATATTAAAACAAGATGCATGGTAAAATAGAAAGTGTTTGTAAAGTGGGAAGAGACAGTATATTCCCATTTAACCAAAGACCAGAGCAAAGAGATGTATCTTCATTGTCTTCCTAAACATATACAACGAAGGAGCCTGACACACCTCAAAGGGGAGACTGTTCCGTAGCTTGGGGGCCATCACTAAGAAGTTTGAACTATAGCCAGTAAATTGTTCTGATTGTTCTTTTGCTCAGAAAGTTCATTCGTGTATATATCTATGGTAGCAAAAGAGCCGCAAGCAAAGCCAACTAAGGATGTGCACGAATATTCGTAACATTCAAAATTCATACAAATTTGGCTAAATTCTGACATTCGAATTCAAATTGAACTTTGGCACACTCAAAGATTGACATTTGAATTTGAATTGAACGATTTGATACCTTTGTATGAAGCTTCGTGTGGGATTTGCACAGGATTTGTATGCTATTCGTAAGCATTCGTATAGGATCCATATGGGAATGAATGTTCATATCGAATTTGAATGCTGACACATTCAAAAGGGATCCATTTGAATGAATACAAATTTTCTTGCATATGATTCGATATGAATCGAATACGGACAAAAAAGCCCACACCTTTCTCCTGCCTGCCTGCCTGCCTGCCTGCTGGCCCCAGTATTATCAGTTATGTGTGAATTCTAGGAAGAATTGTTTCGGCTGCCTTTACCCAAAGCTTTGGCTGCTTCCCTGATTCATGCCGGACCCTCCTTCTCTTTTACTGGATGCTTTCTTGGAGCCTGATAAAACATGATTTGTTGCTGGGTGCAACCCATCAGCAACAAGGGACACCTCCATGGCTTTATTTACTCTAAATCAATACATCTTTTTCTTTCTTTTTTTAATGCTCACCGTCTGTCTCGCTTTGGATAAGCTTGAGCCCTAACGAGAAATATGCTGTGTGATGGCTTCATGGTTGGTTTCCTGAATTGTTTGCACGAAGAGACGGTCAATAGTATTTTAAGAAAAAGATGATTGTACAGGAATAAAGACATTATTTCTGGTTATAGCTGTTCTGCTAGACTTTGTAGGCTTTTGAAATGCTATAAGGTCTCTGAACAGGAATGATTAGGGGACAGACGTGCATGTAGCAAACAGTGACGATTCTGCTGCTTTCAGCATTCAAATAGGAAAACCAGTGATTGTCCACTGTGAGTTTTTTAAGTTGGCGTTACTCCTAATCACTGGAAGCCCCCTGACATTGCTGTCAAATTAGGTGATCTTAGGCATGGGTGAAAAATGTTACTCACATTTGCAATCTGTGTTTGAAACTTCACATTCAAACCAAATATTGGCTTTATTTGAAGCCTGACCTTCTCATGCAAAGCAAAAGCTTTTGTGCCGCCGTTTGAATCTTTGTTGCATTAAAGCGGCTACCCAGTTGCCACCAGAGAAGATTCGGATGGGATTTGGAGGAGCAGCGAACGTTGAAAGTGAATTCGAACCCTAGCACATTTGAAGTGGCTCCATTTGCTTGCATGTGAATTTCTGTCCCATTCGCTTTAATGCAAAGCAAATCGGGGGGAAACGTTCCCATGCCTAGTTGATTTTAAGTCTTATTTTGCATTCTTAAGGGGGGGGGGAACTGTAGCCCTTTATTTCTAGTTGTTGCACAGAAATGAAGGAGGAGGTGATTTCTCATGGTACAAGCATATAATGAAGCAAACCCCTCCGAAATTCTTTCTTCTACACAATAGTTAAAGATGTAGGCACACTGACCCAGATCTCATATGTAAACCTTCAAAAAAACCCACACAAGGCTTTAAAAGAAACTGAAAGTCTCTTTGTCTTCTATAAGAATATGAAGAGCATGACCTCATCTTTTAATTCCTCACCCCTGAAAAAACAGCGGTGGTGTCATCCATGCAATTTTCTTTCATCCTGGGGAGACTGATAAGCATTGGATCTTGGGCATGTAAAGCAGATATTCTGCAACTGTTCTATTCTTATTCCTACACATATGGAAGATGGTTAGCTAAATCAGCTGTGTTCCTGTAACACCGTCTTGCCTGAGACCTTTTGAAGTCAGGTGAGACATTTGAGTCTAGGTACTTTATGAAGAAGCAGACATATTGGATGGTTGATAAGAAAGGCACTTAAATGTTTTATGCTCACCAAGGTATCCTCCCAATCAGTAACTCTCTCTGGGCACAGAGACCTGGCACCATACTACTACATTGGTTACTGCCATTTGTTCTCCCTGTTGTGGGACTGGCTATTGCAGGTGTACTGATATGAATGAGATGCAGACAGTTTCCATCAAAAAAGCATAATGTTTATTGGCCTACAAAACATAAAAATAAACTGTAAACAGTGGTTAACCTATTAATCTTGTGAAATCAAAAACACCCTAACAAACCAGGAAACCCTTTCCCTGCCCAGAGTAAATATAGGATGCGTCTGTGCTGGGCTAGTAGACAGGCCCGGCAAACTGTGGGCCTTGCCTCTTGGCAGAATGCTGGTAGAGGCTTTGTACTGGGCTGCAGTGCAAAGATGGTGCCATAACTAACTCTGCCTGTACACAGCTTGTAAGTGGTTCATGCATTTGAAAATAAGGCTGTTATACTGAACTAGCTGCAACCGCCATTTCACTCTGGCACCCAGAAGTGGTTCTCGAAGTGCCCTGCTTCTGTGTGCCTGGGCCAAACAGCCCTGGATGGTAACTACAGAGGCTGGGAATGTCTCAGCCTCTGTCACTGGGCTAAGCTGAGCTATCCTAAGTGAAGACAGACGCGGTAGACGCTGGCCTGTCGTGGGCTGCTTAATTTGTCCCACCATACTGCAGGATTATGCTTTGCAGAAACAACTATAACATCTTTCAGGCCAACTGAATCTCTTTCCCCAAAGCCTGTCAGGCTCACAGTCTGCTCTTTCCACTTTCCCATTCTTCAGCTTATCTCTCTCCTCCATGCTCTTCTCCATTGTTTGATTCACGGAGAAGCAGGAACGCATATGCAGTCCTTCCAGATAAGCAAACAAATTCATTCCAACCTTGCATAGCTTACCTTATCCATCTCTGCAGTACCCACGATGACTCCAACAACATTTCTCCTTTGCCTGTTGCTTTCTCACGTCACATCTTCCAGTGACATCACTCTTCCTTTCTTTTCACTCTTCCGGTCTTTCTTTTATCGTCTTCAAGGTTGCCCACGCCCCAACTCTGAACAACTGGGCCTCTGGTGCCTGGGTCTTCTCAGTGAGTCACAAGATACGTCTTGAAGGGACAGCGTCTGATTAGACGAACCACCACATTCCCCCCCGTTCACATGTCCTTGAGAACATCTTGCAGACATCAGCCAGTCAGGAACATTCCTTCTCTGCCTCGCCCTATGGGAATGCTGGGTCTAGCCAGGGTAATACAGAGAGCAGTGGGAAAGCAGAGGGCATGATTATAATCCCATTTTTCCTGGGGTTTTTTTCTCTCATATACTTCATGGCAGCTACTTTAGTACTGATGCTCACAATACCTTCTCAGCACTCTACATGTGCCCACAGGCTCAGAAAGAATGGGAAACTCTTGTCTACATTTAAGTCAAGGCTGTACTTGCAAAACCAGTGCTATAACTTGTTTATACCCACCTTTGAGCATCTGTTCCAAATTGTTACAAAATCAAGTACGCTTGTTTATACTGATTTTATTCCTGTATGGTTTTATCTTTGTACACTTGATACTTGATATGGTCAAGCGACTTAATCAATAAAGTTTATTCTACAAAATCAAGTTTTGTTTGGACATGGAGAGCCAGTAGTTCACCAACATGATGCTAGTAGGTCATTTTGTCCGACAATTTGTTGACGCAGTGACCAACCAATTGCATATGGAAGATGGAGATGACCACACAACATGTCTTGATCATGGTATCCTAACAGCTGGCTTTTAGAGGCATAGCATCTCCAGTACCAAGCCTACACATGGCTATAGAGCAATGGTTCTCAACCTTCTTAATGCTGCGACCCTTTAATACAGCTCCTCATGTTGTGGTGACCCCCCCCCCAAGCTAACCAGAACACCCAACCATAAAATTATTTTTGTTGTTACTTCATAATGACCCCTGTGAAAGAGTACAATGACCCCCAAAGAGGTCACGACCCATAGGTTGAGAACCACTGCTTAGAGTCTGCCTTAGATTAAGCAGAAGACAGAACTGCTGAATGACCCTGTGGTTTTTGAACCTATTCTGTCTATAGTGCATGAATGGTAAATCAATGGTCTCGAGGGGTTCCAGCGCCTATTAGCCCCAGTTGGCTAATGATCATGGCAGCAGTAGATACAGCAGTTGCTGTGTGATGATTAAAGCATTCAGTATAGCTCACTCTTATCTGTCCCAGTTAAGGCTGCTTCCAGACTTGACATTGGATGAGGTGGACTGTTTCTCTGAGCAAATCAAACCACACAGCTCTGCAGTGGCCTTTTGCTACTGCTAACTGAGTAGAGTGGGTCAATCCACGCTCCTGGGGTGTCTTCCCTCTGGCCCAGTGGGGCATGGGATGTTGGGGGGGGGGCAGTTGGGACAGGGTGGAGTGTTTCTTGCCCATTCCACTGCCTTCATCAGCTTTTTCAGGTGAAGGAGGAGGCTAGGGAGCCTCAAGACCTGCTGAGGTGAGATAGAACAGAGGCCCTGGTTGTCAGGCAGGAGGAAGGTAGCCCTGCTCTGGACTAGTTAGGATGATCAAAATTCACTCTTCTGAAGTCTTCTCAGACTGGTGCCTTATGCCAGCCATTGGTCCACATATGTTTTCTCTCGTGAGCACACCAAGAATACGATTTCCTACTCTCCTTTCAGTGTTTCCTTTCCAGGTGCTGCTACTTGGGGTGCCATCCCATTTGCCTGCCCCGTCCTCTGGGCAAATGGAGATTTCCTTCTTAGCAACCTCTGGAAGCAGCCTTATTTTCAAATATGGTGTTTATACTTGGGAGACTGAGTAGGTCGCAGGCTGATGTTCAGTAGTTACAGCTATATAGGGTGTCTCCAGACTGGGATGGGAGTAGCCAAGCAGTTTTGGTGCTTCCATCCACTGCAGTAGGAGCGCATGACATTCCCATACCTTGTGAAGTAACCACCATCTTTTTACTGCACACTACTGCTGGCGACAGAGCTTCCTGTTAGGCCAGCAGGAGGCAGCTGCTCCGGAAATTCAAAGCTTCCACTCTTCCAATCCGGAGGACCGGAGGGAGCTTTAGCATTTAAGGAGCCCTTAACTACTTTGGGAGTTTTAGCCTGGTACCTTCTTTTTTTTTTTTGGTGGGGGGGAGGCAGAGGATGTGATCTCCTTTGTGGAAGGAGCATAGAAAATCTGGTAGCTAACATTTCTATAATTTAATTTTTCATTTTAAAAGAGCAATAATTCTATGATGAATTGATGGAGATTATGGTAATGATACTAAATTTGTGTATGTTTGTGAAGGAAACATATATACTTGATCTACATATGTAATTCCTTGTATTTGGATAGGGAAAAACGGCAGAGGTCAAAGTTACATTAGGCAAAGAAGAATTTGACCCTTTGTTTTTAGGGAAGAAGGGAATTTGATTTGGTTGGTTATGTTTTGTAAAACAGAGAGAACTTGAGTTGGATTTGGTTGGTTGTAAGATTTTTTTGCCGGGGGGAGGGGGGGGAGCGGGAGGCCATAGAAATCTAAACAGAAATCTGGGAAGGGAAAAGGAATTAAGAGAGCTGTTTTTGTGAAAGAGTGAAATGCTACTTAGATCAGAAGAAAAGGAGCTGAGAAAAAATGTCTGGGCAGAATTATTGTCGTTATTATGTGATAGTAATGGGGGTACCTTGCTGGATGCAGAGAAAAGTGTGACATTGAAACGTCTGCTTGTGTAAGTTTTGCTTTTATATAACTTTTGCTCTATAAATGCATTTGTTTAAAAAACAACAATGATCTTCTTTTGTTTGGAAACTGAAGAATGTTCCGCTAGCGAAACATTCCTTGTTCTGAATTTTAGTTGACACATCGGCTGTCCATACTCTTTACTTTCGCTCCTTCACCACTGTGCAAAACATGGAGGATAAATAAACCTGTGGGGAGAAAGGGTGGCTGGGTGGGAGATCTATCCAGTTGCAGCAAAGCACTGGGCTTGTTTTGGGTCCGAAAGAGCCACCAGCCTGAACTCCAGACTCATATGAACAGTGAAGATGCAATGAACTGTTTATTGCTAAATGGAACATCTTGGATTGTTGATAAGAAAGCACACAAGTGCAATTCAGGTGCAAGACCTTACATGCTCTAAATAACCCCTTTCTGACTCAGAATCACTTTGGTGCGCAGAAACTAATGCTCCTGTAACATTCTTAATTGCCCGTTTTTGACGTCGGCAGGAGTCAACTACTTTGTAAGCGAACAGAACTAAGGTTTTATTCGGACTGCCTCCAGACAGCAGCCTGATATACCGCTAGGAAACAATATTGTGGGGTATTGCTCCCTTGCCAGTATTGCTTCCTGTCTAGACACTGCTGGCCTCAGCACTGTCTCTGTGTGTGTTTTGGTGATGCACAGTTTGGCTAATTCAGCTGCTGTCGATTTCCAGGTGTACCTGTGACTGCCTCTGTGCGTGTTTTGGCCTCCATGGGTGCGTCCATTGCTAAAAAGCACTAAAGCTGGAACACCTGCCACCAGGGCAATTTTGTTTCCAAATAAGACTTATTTGCTCAGAATTGCCCTGGTAGCAGGTTCAAGACTTGAATTCAGACTGAAATATGTCAAGATAACATGTTTCATCCAGCAGTTTGGTCTAGCACTGGGTTTCCCAAACTGTGAGTCGGGACCCACCTCTAGGAAATTTAACCGTATTTGAAATAACTTTTTTGATGTAATTATTTAATTAAGTAATAAAAAAATTGTATGAAAACTTTGTTTGTTATTTGAAAAGTCCTTTATTCATATTGGTGACGGTTAAATTTCCTAGAGGTGGGTCCTGAGTTGGTAAACTTATATTAGATGGGTCGTAGCCCAGACAACTTTGGGAACCACTGGTCTAGCAGTTTGCGACTGAGAAGTACTTGGGAAGGAGACATTTGGGGTGTTTTTCCACTGTCACTAGAAGTACCCATTAATGAGTACAAAAATGCCATTAATGGGTACTTAATGGGTACTTTTAGTGACAGTGGAAAAACACCCTTGGATTCTGGGAGGGCTTTCCTTACCCCTAGCCATCAAGTGCTAATTCAGGCAAAGGTCTAAAGATCACACTGTAAGTCAGATGGATACAAGTGTCTTGCCTGCATCCTTAGAACTCAAAAACTGAAAATTGTGCACCAAATAAATATGGATAATTGTACTGCAAATGCCAAATATGAAACAGTCAATGAGAGCTGCCCAAATGGTGTTAGCGAAGGGATGGAAAGACTCCAGCCAATGGACATTAAACAACTGGGAGGCCTGTATGTCAGAATTTGTTATATGACCCAATCAGATGAAGAAGTTCATTTTTGAGGGGAATAAAACTTAAAACCAATTGGTTCAACAACTGGGGAAAAATTATATGGTTTGGGCATTGGGGGAAGCCAGGCACTGAGGGGAAAAATAAGTTTGATTTGCTGTTTAAACAAAATTCATTAATAATAATAATAATAATAATAATAATAATAATAATAATAATAATAATAATAATAATAATAATAATAATAATAATAATAATAATAATAATAATAATAATAATAATAATAATAATAATAATAATAATAATAATAATAATTATTTGCTTTTCCAGGCAGTGGAGGGAGGAGGGTATGGTTATGTGTTGGTTTGTTTCTTATAACTGATGAAAATTTGAGAAAACTTGAGATATCTTGTGTGATATTATTGGGGTTTTTGTTGTTGTTGTTATTGTATATTATTTAATAAAATTAAAAAAAGAAAAAAAACCTGAAAATCGTCTCACCAAACCTGAGAAGACGCCACACACTGGGTAACTCAAGCACTTTTGCCTTCAAAGTGTCTCACACAGTTATTACAAGGTTCTGAGGGCTCCAATAGCAGACACTAGTAGGTTTTAGGGATGTGGACAAATATTCAAAAATCTGAATATTCTATTTGAATCCGATGAATGTAGACATTGGAACTCGAATCAAATTTTTGAAAATCCAAATTTGCACATTCAAACTCCAATATGGATTTTTGAAAATCCAATATGGATTTTTGAATGCTTTGAATGTGTGGATTCATACCTGTCACATATGAATCTGTGGGAAAATTATCCATATCTTGCGCTTAAAATACAGAATTAAAACGGGATGCATATGGGATAATATGGGATGCATACGGGTTTTGGAACATGCACAGGTATGTATAACAGATATGAATGTTGTTGACATTCGTGTCTTTAAATACGAATCTAACCTTCGAATGGACAGATTCGCGTGTTGCAGATTTGAATCGGATTTTATGACATTCAGATCTCAAATATCTGATTTAAATAGGATTTTTTGACATTTGAATCTACTCCTATTCGAATGTCAAAAATACATTTTAGCACATCCCTAGTAGGTTTACCCTCTGTCCAAGCAATGGAAATTACTTACTAGTTAATCTAGTTTTAATTCAATCAATAATACCTTTGGATTGGGGAGACTGTGTAGTATCAGCATCTTTCCAATATTCTTAATATTTTTCTTTCTTTTCCTTCCTCCCAATCACAGTTGTGTTTACTTGCCTTCCTAATGTTTCATTTTTCATTGTCATCTCCTAGTGTGATCTACATCTGGTTTCCTCCTCTGTGCATCACAATGGTCCTTGAATCCTCTTAATCTGTTTCTTCTTCTTCTTCTTGACCCTTTTCACCCTGTCTGAGTAGAATCAGTTCATAAATCCAATGTTCTTACTCTCCGGTTCCCAAAGCAAAACTGTTCAGTTCTTCCAGCCCAATCAATCATGTCTCGGAGCCATCTTTCCAGTACCTGAGCTGCATTAATTACATTGAAATCCTATCTTGTTCTTCTGCTCCATTCTCTGTGTATCTTACCCGCTGCACAATTATTGCTTTATTAAGGAAATCTTAAAAGAGGAAGGAGAAGAATTGGAACTCAGAACGTTTATTTTGACTTTAACAAACAAATATTGCCCTAGTAATATTAAGAGGAGGAGGAGGAGGAGGACTTGACCCTGGAGGTCCCTTCCAACTCTCTATGATTCTATGAGGAGGAAGTATTAGGGGTAGTAGTAGTTTGGAGAAATTCATGGAAAGTAAGCTGTTATTACCTGCTAGCTCAGATGGAAGTATGACTTTCTCCGTTAAAGGAGACATTAGGTCTTTTCACGCCACAGCTGAATGGCTGTAGTGCATAAGGCTAGGACATACGGGAACGGATTCCCCATTCACACCTAGGTAGGTAAGGATACGTTCCCACGCATTCCTTACCTGCCTAAGGGCAAATGGGGTATCCTTCCCCATGTATCCTAGCCTGAAAAGGCCAACATGTGAGACAGAGACCCCGCCTTCAGCTGCTACCATTGGGTTGCAATTGACCCAGGGGCAGGCAGCTGGGGTCTGGCCGGCATTCGGCCTCTGCGGGGTACAGTCACCTCGATCGAGGTGGCTGCACCCCGAGGAGCCCCCCCCCGGGTGCCCCCCCCCTCAGGGCCATACACATCCCCTGGGACGTGGGTGCACAACTTTCCTTGTTGCCGCCAGAGAGCGGACTGGCAAGCCCATTGGCAGGGCTTGCTAGTTTGGTCTGCGGCGTGGTGCGCCTGTGCGCATTGGCCTGTCATTGGTCAGTGGCGCGTGCCTGCCCAGGCCAGTGATGTGCTCCATCATGATTGCCATGAGAATGACTGGGTGCCAGCTGGATATTTCTGTGGTCATTGTCATGGCAACTGGGATGGTCCAGGATAGAATGTCCACACCACGAGCACAGGTAGTTCAGCTGGAGATGACGCTGCTGCTTGTGGTGTGAACATGGGCCACCGTTCCTGAACATAACTGTACTGGAAGGTATATCATTCCAGGCACTTAACTGCAAGCAGGCCCCCAGGCTTGCTTATAGTCCCAGGGTCTCCTGGTGGTTTCCCCTCAAAGCAGTAACCCTGTGTTATCTCTGTTTCATTTTGTACTGTCCAGTTGGTATCTGAATATGTCAGACTAACCATCGCTACTGTTCTTGAGAGAACAGTACTGAACTTTGGAGTGGCCCCAGTTTAGCATGAGAGCTTCCGAAAAGCAGAGATTGACTGATTTGATCCTAGACATCACTCTTGAAAAAGGTAACGGCAACTGGCTTCTGTTTCTTTGCCAAGAAAACTGCGTGAGTGTTTCCATGTAGACCCCAGGAGTAGAGTTCAGCTTAAGAGCACTTTTATATAACTCTGAGAGGTTTTGATTAGCCTCTTTGTCAATGAGGAAAACCTCTTCTTCCCCTTCCTTAGTTAAAACCAAGTCTAATAAATGATAGCCCAGCCTTGAAAACCTCTATGGGAGGTTTCCAACATGACTATTTTAAAGGCCCTTAAATGCTGAGATTTTACTGCAGTTAAACTGCAGTAAGTGCCCAAGAAATTGCCCAGAATTAGCTGCCTTTAAAAATATCAGACAATGATTGACTGCTTACCTTACCCTGTAAAGTGAGACTGAGAAGAACTGATCCAGAAATTGTTTAATGACTGTGTCAAAAGCATAAAGTAATGATTTTTTTAAAAAAAATTCTTTGCATTTAGCTACATTTCAGGAAGAGATTAATGGCTTTGTTTGCTAAGCTTGGAATCAGGGGTGAAGATGAGGAATTGGCACAATATGTCATCTCTTTGGGATGTTTCAGTGGGAAGCCAACAGCATTATACAGAACTGCAAGGAAGCAGAACCAGGAGCTTTTACTGTTTATTAACTTTATGTTTAGCAAATGTAAATGTCACAATGGGGCGGAAAAGATGTTGAGCTGTGTTCACACGTAGGAAGCAAAGAAAGAAATGGCTCAAAAGTACATTGGCATTTGGCACTGCGCTTCTCATTCCACTTCTAATCCAGTTTAAGAGCCTAGAATATTCATGGGGGGGGGAGGGGGAGAGAGACCGGATGGCACAGGAACAATCCCACCTGCAAAGCTTTTAAAAATAAAAATAAAAACTCTCTTATCAAGGATGCTAGATTCTCGCTGTGGAAAGTGGCTCTTCCATACGGTAAATCTAAAGACAGGTGACCTTTTTAGCTTGTACAATCCTCCCCACAAACTCCTGATTAGAATAATGAGGGTAATAAACTGTTGGATTAAGGGTGTTTCTGTATTTACCTGGTGCAGGTCTGGAACAGCAGGTTCAAATCAGGCAGGGGCTGATCCCCATCCGTTCTGGACCGGTCCCTCCACGAGTCCCGATGGCCAGGAATTAAAGTTTCTGGTCTCAGAGCCGCTGGGGGACCTGTTTTGACAGTGCAACAAGGTTCCCCAAAATGAGTTCCCCATGACCCAAATACAGCTCAGTTTGGGGGTCTCCTGATTTGCTGTCTTGTGCAGATGGAATTTGTCTTAGGGAATGAGGCCTTTTCAGCTCACACCAGCGTGTGGACAAAAGAGACCCAGAAGAGGACTGTGGTGTCTGTCCACTGATCCAGATCTAAGGTAAGTCCAGAAAGGCCCTAAGATAGGGAAATATCTGGATTGCCGTTCTCAAGCTTGACTTGGTGAATTTGAAATCACTAAAGCTTGGTCTAGGCAGCACTTACTTATTCTGCATTGTTTGCATAATTCATAATTAAACATGCATAATCCAGAATAAAATGTGTCTGGGTGTGTCTGGATGAATCCTGAGTGATTTAATTGTTCCTTCTTAGTCCGGAAGTGTCCGGTCCAGATTCCAAGGTTCTTATGAGCTTAATATACAACACAGGAGACACGTTTTGAATGTCAGATGTTTCCCTGGAAATGGTGTGTTCTGCCATGGAGCTACAATCTCTCCCTTTCAGCTGAAACAACAAAATTGATCTCTATTTCCATAGCCAATGATGTTTCTCTCCGATCACCTTCAATTCACTTATATGCCTGTAACCTTACTTTTTGTGACTTAAAACTTGGCAGTCATAGATGCTTCCTGTACTGTTTGCATGCTTACTTTTAATGGTGGGAAGACTCAAGGGAAATCAATTTTCCTTGCACCCGTAAATTCATTGGAAAATTAACATCTGGCTATAATGTATGTGTGCAACCAATTGGAAAGAATCCTGTTGTTCCATTTTTCTTGCTAGGTTTGGGAATAAACATCTGAATCATAGACATTTTGAGCTGGCATACTTCTGCAATGCCATATCAATCAGTGTTTTTAAGAGGGTAGTTCTTTTATAAGGAGGGGGCTGTTGCTGTCTAGAAAGTGGAGGGTCAAATATGTACACACACCCCTTTCTTCCATTAATATGTGGTTTTTCACTGCATGAATGTATCTATCCTTGAACAGTTAATCTTCTGTTCTGAGCATAGTGGAAATGCTTCCTGCTTCCTTCTCAAAATATTATAGGGTACAGTAATGGCACTTAAGTGGTATAGAACACAACCTCAGTTATGGTATATGATTCCCAGAATGTCACCACAACGCATAGAGGGACATATTTCCACCTTTGGTGGGAATGCGATACTATTAGAAGTTTTTGGAGAATTATTCAGAATAATACTAAGAATCTTTTAAATATAAATATGGAATTCACACCCAAAATAGTTTTGTTTCATGTGACAATAGGGAGAATAAGAGCAGGTAAACAGTATTTATTTGATGGTATGAAATATGCTGCATAATCCACAATTGTATTGGGATGGAAGGTCAGTACTGAATTGATATTAGATAAATGGTACAAATATCTCATGAAACAATATAAATTTGAAAAACAATGTGGGGAATAAGATTTAAAAGGCAAGGACTGAAACTACGTTGCAAGACAGATGACAATTGGAAAGAATTATTGAATTATTCAAGGAGACTCCAAACTGTAGAATTTTTGACAGATGAAATAACAAGATTATTTCTCTAGTCCAACTAAAGTAGAGGAAATGAGAGGAATTATACGATGTTGTCAGCGGAGTGCACTGAGGGTGGAGGGTGAGGGTGTGTGTATCCAAATTTTTGTACACTGTCACAATTTTTTCTTTCTTTGCATTTTTTTTATTATAAGTGTATAGAATACACACACACAAACACACACACACACACTCATAGGGTGTTTTTCCACCACACTCCTTTAATCCAGATCTAAGAAGATCCGGATCTAAGGAATGGGTACGTTCCTTAATTCGGATCTAGTACATCTGGATTAAGGGAAGTACCCAGTGTGTTTCCATGGGTGGTCTAGCACCCAATAGCAATGGGTGCTAGCCTCCCTGCTGTGGAAACACCAGAGTACCCATTTGCAAATCTGGATTGACCCACAAGGGGGTCTGCCTGTCACCCCAGGTGTTTTGGGGGCAGGGGGTGCAATCTCCAAAGTCCCTCCAAAGTTGCCTTCAGAGGTTAGCAAAGGCTCTGAAGTCCCTCCGAAGGCAACTTCAGAGATTAGCAAAGGCTCCGAAGACAAACCCCTTGCGTGAGCATGCATATTAATTAGCACTTGGTGAGCAGGGATGAGTCAGCCTCATTAATATGTACCTCTTTCCATGTCTGAAGGTAACAGTCCGCTTTGTTCTCCCTTTGTTCTCGGAGATTTGTCTTCAGAGACCTTGCTAATCTCTGAAGTTGCCTTCGGAGGGACTTCGGAGTCTTTGCTAATCTCTGAAGGCAACTTTGAAATGGCTTCGAAATGGCTTCGAAATGACTTCGAAACCTCATGATGACTTGCAGATTGTGGACCTCGGGGAAGGCACCCCACAGCCTCCCGATACCGGGCTCCAAGCGAGCCAATCCGGGAGGCCGGTGGTAGGACCTTCGGAGGCTCTCCAATCCAGCCTTGCTGCTGCTGTCACACGCATGTGCGGATGCACAGGGCTTCTGAGGATCTGTTCCTATTTGGGTCAGATCCTTGGAAAAAACGGTTCACTGGAAAATGGATCTGTATAGAGTTTGCATGTATAGATCCGTTTTTCAGTGGCATGTGCGGAAAGGCCCCAAGAGACTATCAGATAAGAGTCCAACACCCAACTGGCTCATGATGAGAAGCATCTGGAGGGCCAGAGTTTGGTTACTTTTGCTCTGGATCAGTTTCCCACAACCTGTTGCCTTTTTGGTTACAGTTTCATTAGCCTTAGCAGCAGGACCAGCAGTGAAACTCCTGGAAAGTATTAGATTGGGTGTATTACTTGATTAGAAGTAAGAAAGCAGAATTTATGGCCTTGAAAATGTGATTTAAAAATACAGTGCTTCTATGTCACATAAACCTCTTCATCTGAGAGGAAGAAGAAAAAAAAACAAGTTTGTTTTATGTTTGTAATCAATTTGCCATTTTTTCCGCGTCTTGCTTGCTTCATTCCTCTCATTAGCTGCTGCATCTGAAAGTTTGCATGTTTCCACTTGTTGCCAAATTGAGGTTTTATTTTCCTTTTAGAAAAAAGCCTTCAAAGATGAACTGTGTTTAAAACATGCAGAAATTACTGTATTTTCTGGTGTATAAGACTACTTTTTAACCCAGGAAAATCTTCTCAAAAGTCAGGGGTCGTCTAATACGCCGAGTGTCGTCTTCTTATATGGTGAGTATATCCCAAACTCTATATTTTAACTGGAAAGTTGGGGGTCGTCTTATACACCCAGTCGTCTTATACGCTGGAAAATACGGTACTTTCCAATTAGACTGTTTAATTCTGCATGTGATAGAAGGAGGTACATGCCCATTTAGGCTTTTTGCTTGATTTTTAAGTGAAATCGCACGTCTCTCCTGATCCCTTTGCAATGCTTCTATAGCTTTGTTGCTTTTCATTCAGCAGATGCGAAGGCACTGGAAGCTCTACGAAATGTGCTGTAGTTTTTCCACACCAGCATGGAAGACTGAGGCTGTCAGATGAATTTTCTTGATTGCTTTGCAGTATGTTCAAGGGAATTTAAGAACGTCATAATTACCTCTTTAAAGAAAATGGTTCATGTAGCCAAGAAAAATAAAAGTCACATTCTTATCTGAATGGATGAAGAGTTAGTGGGCGTGTCTTCAGCACTGATTCTGTAGCAACCAGAGCACTCAGTTTTGCTGAAAAACAAGATGTTTAGTATTTCTTTAGTCTGCTAATGACAGCTGCATGAATTAGTATCTGGCTAGAACAACAGTTCTGAAGAAGATACATATTTTGTTTATTAATGCTCCTAAGAAGAGGCATTTTGTTGCTGGAGTTGCATGAAGTTGCTTGTAATTGGTAGCTATTGCATCTGCCTCTTTAAATAAGTAGCTTTAAAACTTCTGTTTTGCTCTTGATCTGGAATGCCTTTTTATTTAATTAAGATGTTGCTAATTGATTGAGCTGATTAGAGATAGCAGCTCTAATAGCAAGCACAGTGAAAAATTACGTTGGTTGCACTAAGTATTAATTTCATTTAAGCAAGTTTGTTTTAATAGATTAAGCTATATCCTCAATTTGTTAACGTGGCTGGCTGGGTACAAGAAAAGAGCATTTTCATGGAAAGGTAAATTTGTCTGGCCCGAATTTTTGTCATTTCTCCTTCTTCTATAAATCCTATAACCCTTCACTCTTCGTGTCTCAAGGGCATTGTCCAACCAGCTATGTCCAAGGAGCAAACACACATGAGCAGTAGGAAGCAGTGAAGTTCCAAAGTCCATTGAGGGTTAAAGAGTTAAGCCAAGTCAGGGAAAACTGGTGTCAAAGGGTATCAGAGATTCAGCGTTGTTGGTAGTAATTCAAGAGGCAGGGTCACAAGGTCCAGGAGTCACAGATTTGCTATTGTTTGGTCTGCAACAGCTCCTGTTCAGTCTGAGCAGCTCTTAAGTAGAGCTGGGAGAGGCGGACCCCTTTTGGTGCAGCTGCCGCTTGACCTGCAGACACTCAGAGTGTCTCAGGTGTTCACGCTGCTGCTGGAGAAAGCTCTGCGAAGGATGTGGCTCAGCGTCTTCTCTCGAGCTGTTTCCAACTTGGGAGACAAGATCGTTGTTTATGTTTGGCTCCTGAGGTGCTCCTGGCTGACAGGTAAGCTTGGCTTGGCTTGGCGAGCCTGTCCGACAGCCTCTTCATCCTCAGAGGAGGAGGAACTGATGCCACGAGGCATGACTGGCATGGTTGGGAGAACTGCTCCCCTCTGACCCCTTTTGAATCCTGCGCCTGACATTCAGTATGTACATCTGGGGCCAGGAGATGCTAACCACTGAAGTTTAAGGTACTCAAATATTGGTCAAACATTCTGGACAATGAATTGCATATCCCAAAACTAGTTTCAACAAAAGAGCGGGTGCCTCCAGACATAGGGTGTTTTTCCACTGTCAAAAGTACCCATTTTTGCACCCATTTAGGACCCATTTGGGTGTAAGCCGGATGACCCCATTACGTTATTTGGGACCCGGTAGTTTCCACTGCCATTGGGGAAATCCAGATCTAATGGGTACATTTTGGCCTTTAATCCGGATTTTCTGTAGACCCCATTAATGGGGTCTACAATGGGGTCTTCTGCCAGAAGATCCAGATTAAAGGGAGCCTGTTTCCACTGGAAACCAGCAATGGGGTCCAAAGGAGGCTAGGGGGAGGGGATGCACCTTTGGGACCCCCCCAACATTGGCTTCGAAGTCACTTCGAAGTCACTTCGAAGTTGACTTCACATTCACTTCTAAGTCACTTTGAAATCACTTCAAAGTTGCCCCCCAAAACACCTGGGGTAATGGACTGACCCCTTGTGGGTCGGTCCAGATTCCCCAGATGGGTGCAAAGCTGTTTCCACAGCACGGGTGTTAGCACCCATTCCTAATGGGTGCTACACCTCCTGTGGAAACACATTGGGTGCTTCCCTTAATCCAGATCTACTAGATCCAGATTAAGAAATGTACCCATTCCTTAGATCCGGATCTTCTTAGATCCAGATCTAAAGGCTGCAGTGGAAAAACACCCATAGATTAAAAATGTGTACTTAACCTTTTCTGTGAAGTAAAGGTGCTCTGCAGAGGAATAAGATTGTCCCCGTGTTCTCCAGATCTTCCAAAGCAGCAGGCAGTCTCTTCTTGATCACATGACCAAGCCTTCTCTCTCTGAGAGTCCTGCTGCTTCCTGGGTGAGGGCGAACTTTTTCGAGATCTCATGGAAACACCTGGGAAAAATGAGGGAAGGGATACTCTGCAGCCAATGCTGATGTAAGTACTATTTTTTTTTAACTACTCATCTTCAGGCTTTGTTTTGCAGGGACTCCGGAGCATTGCGAAATATGCCTGGCACGTTGACAGCTGCTCCACAGTGACTGCAAAGTATTTTTTTTCTGGACACAGCCAACATTCCAGGACATTTTGGGGGGTTTTGGCAGGGAAAGAAGTGTTTGTGACATAAGCATAAATACGTTAAGGACACTACACCAAAACTATGGAGTGAGATAGCTTCAGTGCCTAGTAAATGAGCACCTGAGGGAGATGGAATTCCATCTCCAATGGAGGATTAGTTCTCAGTAATGCATGCCAGATCAGCTCCTTTATCCAGAATCATATCATGGATCTGATTCTGCGTTGGTTTGTTTTGTACTGATCTTACGTTCAAGAGCAGCAGGAAGATCAGAAGGAGTGATACATCTAATATTTCTTCTCCTCCTCCTTCTCCTTTTTAAAACAAAACAAGAGTATCAGGTGAGAACATCCATTCAATTTGAGAATGAGAAGAGGGAGGAGGATTTTATCATCTTAGTCCTTTTCGCACAAGGGCCTATGAATGCAGGTAGGATGCCTTAGGATGGAGCATTCGCTCCGCTGGGCCGGTGGTTCCATTCAGAACCACCCCGACCCTTCCCAGGGTGCTCACTCGCATTCTGGGTGTAGAGCACAATTCTGGACAATGGCCAAAACTAGTTTCAAATGTCCCAGGGCGTTTGCCGCTGTCCCAGCCTATTCCACAGCTGGTGAGGAGGGAGACCATTCTCATGCTCTCTCTCTGACAGCTCCTCTGGCTGCCCCCATTGGGCAGGCCTGTTGCATTCCCTTCCCCGGTTCCCGTGGGCCCTAGGGGACTGGATCGGGTCCCCTAGAGCCTACAGGAACCCCTCCCCCTGGGCACCCTCCCCCCCCGGGCACTGGCCTATGCGGGGATGCATGCATGCATGTGCAAGGCACTTACCTCATGCTTGACAGGTTCCAAAGTGGCCAATGTGGCCAGCAGCCCTGTGCGTCTGCACACATTGGTGGCTCTGATTGGCTAGCTACCCACATGTGCGTCCCCATGTAGGCACATGCCCGGGGGTGCCCAGGGGGTTTTCTGCAGGCTCTAGGGGACCTGATCTGGTCCCCTAGGGCCCGCGGGAACCGGGGAAGGAATGCGACAGGCCTGCCCACCCCTGGGTCAAATTTGACCCAATGGCAGGTGGCCTGGGAGGGGTGTCCTGTTCCCGCGCCAGCCTTTTCAGGCTCGGACATGCGGGGACTGGTTCCCCTTTCACCCGTAGGCAGGTAGAAACGTGTGCCCGTTTGGCTGCAGTGCAAAAAGGCCTCTTGATGCAAAGTGCTGAGTTTGGCCTTTGGAAGGACTTGCGTTCCTGGATGTCTTATGGATTCGATTTTTTAAAAGTGTGGATCATAATTTGCTAAAAAGCTAAAGCGATCTCTTCTGCATTGAGGGTGGAAGAGAAGAAATAACTCAACATTTTAACACTTGCTCACAAAGTTTGCTTGGAGATGAGAAGGAAGGGAGAGAACCTTAAATCTCTGCCTCCTACCAGGAGATGTCACTGCAGTTCACTGTGAACTCTAGGGACAAAGCAGTGAGAATGCACTATTCAAATTTTCATTCTCTCGTTGCTGTTTAAGTACGTTAGCAAATGTCACCCTGCTCCATCCTGATATATATGCACATACAGTGCCCGTTGAAAGCAAGTTTTACGTTCTTATGGTGACATGTGCTCTCCCAGGAGCTGAGAGAATAAAAGCCAGTTTACCCTGGCAGGAGTCCTTGTCCTCTGAAAAACTTGCCTATTTCTAGGTTCTGTCTTGACTCACTCAAGGAAGAACGAGGTATTTTGTTGGCCTAAGACAAATTGTTTTCAGTTATTTCTGGGCAGTAGTTGGTTATTTTTTTAAAAATGTATACTACTTCATCATATTTTTTGTAAAAAACAAAACAGTTACAATATAGCCCCCCAAACAGGCTTAAAGACAGATAAAACCAAGTATTAAAAATATAGGCCCTTTCTACCCTTACTTGGTAATCCAGATCAAGGAGGCTTTTAGTCCACATTGGCTGTTTTTGCACTGGCCCTGAAGACCCCATTAGGAACCCGATTGATACTGGATTTGTAATGATTAGGCAGGCCCTATCCTAAAGGCCCTGTTTCCACGAGTGCTGGGGAAATCTGGATTTAATGGGTCCTTTGGGCCCTTAAATCCGGATTTCTTGTGGACACCTTTAATGGTGTCCACGATCTAGTCTTCAGCAGGGAAGACTGGATTGGAGGATGCATGTCCACACTTACCTACCAGGCTGATGGGGTCCAGGGGTGGGCACAGTGGGTGCCATTTGCAGCGTGGTGGCTCTGGATCCTCCCTGCCACCCACAGCTACGGAGGCCTGCACAGCCTTCATAGCTATCTCCGGAGTTGAACACAGGCTTCATAGTTGGTGCATCAGCAGCTACAAAGCTGTGCCTCTCTGCCCCAATCTCTGATAGCAGGAGTATGCTGTGATTGATGGTGGCACTGGCCAGTCACGCTGCATCACCGGTGCCCCTTCCGGCTCTGGCAAAATGGAGCATTGGAATGGATGCTATGGCATCTGCGTGGCACCCCATTTAGCACCTGTTGCAGTCGGGTGATAGAGAGCTCGTGTGGACACATGAGATCCTCCCCAAGATGTGGATCCTTCCGGACCCGATCCCAGGGAGGATCCCATCTCAAAGATCTGAATCTTCTAGATCTGGATCTTTAAAGGTAAGTGCAAAAATGGGGATTGTCTGCACGGGACTAGTGGTAATCTGGATCAGATCCATGCAAATGGCACAGTAATCCAGAGTGGTAGTGAACCTGATAAATTGGCATCACATCCATACTAGCGCGGACTGATCTGGATTAAGGAAGGGGCATCCACACATAGAATGGAACTAGGGGGGAGTGGCATTGAGGAACATGTGCTAGAATGTTGATACTGCAAAGACGCAGTCCTTTTGGAACCGTGTCTGTGTTGATGGCAATGGTGTTTTTGCAGTGGCTAACCGGATGCATTGTTTGGTTGATGGCGACATTGGCCAGTTGCATTGGGGTTAGGAGGTGCTGTTGCTGGTAGTTTGCATTGACTGATATGGAACAGTGCTTAGGCATCTGCATTGTGATGCTCCTTCAAATGCATTTGCTGCCGTCTAGCCTGCTTAACACAGATGCCTCTGCTGCCTCTAGGGCTGTGTCTTCACGGCAACCTTATCTCGGATTCAAAATGTTTTCAATCTTCGGAGTCCGCATGGCAGTTTGGCTTAACACACTTTCTCCGTGTTAAACCACCCCAAAGCGTGGTGAATCTCAATCCTGATTTCAACAGGTCTCACTCCGGATCGTGTGCTTGAAACGTTTTACATTTTTTACTGTGGGGACCGTACCGTGTTAAGGGATGAGAATCCATGTTTAGAGTTTCCCTCCCCCAATAGCTTGCTTCCAAAGATAGTGATTTCATTGAAAAAATCCACCCTCAAAACAGCCACTATAAAAATCCACTCCTTAAAGCTACACTGTAGCGATCTAGCCTCTTCACACCTTAATAACAATGTTGCAGTTTTGCGCAGTTCTAGCTCTTTGAGAGTTCTGACCTTTAAAAAAGGGAAAGGAAAGGAAAGCCCTGAAGTTTCTGTTTTAAAGGCTGTGGCTGTGAAGGGGGTTTGAGTTGCTGCTGCTGCTGTGTGGGAAATGAGGAGAGGAGGGCAAAGAATCGCTGGCTGCTGGTGCCTGTTTTTCATCCATCCAGGCAAGCGGCAGCCACCCACCCAGCCACCCAGCTTGGCTCCGTGAAGGGGTCTGTTATGGGTGGCACGTTCAAGCCAGGAGGAAGAGGGCAGGGCAGCTCTGCAAAGCGGCTTTTAAAAAGTAGCCACTTGAGTCCCCCCCTTGAGTCACGTACGATCCTCAGAATCCAGATCGAACACGATTAAGTTAAAAGTAATGGGAACAGGCATATTCGCGTTTGCATCCGGTTCTATTATTTTGGTTTAGGGAAAGCGAAATAAGCTTGCTGTGGGGATTCCCCCTAGCTGTTCTGGATCAAACTAATCTAGAGTCACTAATCCAGATTAAGGGCAATAAGTGCAGAAAGGGCCAAAGTTAAAACTGGAAAGGGTAAGGAGACCACATATTCTCATTTATCTGGGAATGCTGGGTTTAGAAATGCGTTCTTTCTGCTCTCACAAGCAGCAGGCAGTGGTGTGGGGCGGACATGCGAAAAAGTATACATTTCCATGCTGAAGGTAATACTTGGATATAATTATGCCTGATTGTTGCCCAGAAAGAGCACAAAGCAAAAAATCGCAACAGCAATTATTGAAAATGATAGGCCGCCTTGCATGGAATGATAAATTTCCCCACTGAATTTATATTGAGCAGTTTCAGACATTAAAAGAACAACCAACCATCATTCAGGTGACAGTGTAACAAAATCGTTAGTACAGACTTATAACAGTGTATAAAAGGTAAAGGGAAAAGGTGAGCTCGGCTCCTGGTAATTGTATTTTATTTATTTTTGTCATTTTCAGGCTGCCTTTCGCCTGGGTCCCAGGGCGGTTTATACAGCATATCCATGCAGCTTTCTTGGCAGGAAAACAAACGTAATTTACGGTTGTCTCACGCAGAGGGAAACACTGGGGATCAGAGCAGCTAGGGTAGAAGTGACCTCTGCATGGAATTCAATAGAGGAAAAATACCATTCTCAACAACCAGCAAAACTAATATACCTGGATGATCTGGTTAGGAGTAATGGTTCCAGGGTCCTATTGATTTCTAGGCCTCGGTCAAGCAGTCACAGGGACCCAATGTTAGCTGTGCCCTTGTGGGAACTGAATGCAAAACTTTTTGCGAACACTGTATCTGGGCTATGGGTATATTTAAGCATATGGATGGCTTTTCTCCTTTCAGGCAAGGACTTGTTACGGTCCAAGAGACTCAGCAAAACTGGGAACAATTACAATATGAAATGCAATCTTCTTGTGTTATACAGTATGTTAATGTTCAGTTCCTACCGCTGTGGGTACTAAAAGTGGATAAAGAGAAATTGTATAAGAAGAGGTTTTTTTGTAAAACCAGGGATTAGAGGAACCACACTGACAATCTCTTATTGGTTTACTTTGTGTGTTGATCTAGTGTGGGACTCTTATCTGGTAGTTTCCCAGTTTGATTCTGGACTCCCCCATGAGTCCAGCTGGGAAGACGTTGGGCTAGTTAGGGTCTCTTTCTGAGCTCTCACAGCCCCACCTATCACACAGGGTGTCTCTTGTGGGGAGAAGAACAGAAGCTTTGTCAGATGTCATAAGTCCCCTTAAGGGTGAGACATACAGGGTACATAAGCCAACTCTTCTACTTCATTGGATAGGTCAAAGCTCTCCTGAGTTACATTGGCTTAAATGGAGAATTGGGCCCTAACAATGCTAACCATGACATGCAATGCCAACCTCTGAACTGGCATTGATTTGACCTGCAACACGTGATGGCTGCCCAGGCAGAATCTCCTATGGAGTACAATGCCACAAATCAGAACAGTAGGAACATTGAATACAAACTATATAGAATGTGTCTCACACATAGTTGGAGGTGCCCATGGGCAGTTGCATTCATGGCAGTAAGAGGTGCCCACAACAAGTGCCCACCCCCAATGAAGGGTGTGACTGCTGTTCCAGGTGCCTTCACATGTAAGGAACAAATTCCTTTCCTTGGCAAAAATGCCTCCATTTCTGAGTCCTCAGGTGGCTCCATACTCCAAGACGGATACCCAGAGGCACCCATCAATGCATTCACAGAGGCACTTTCTCCAAGGCACCATTCTTCAGGCCCTCTTCCTCTCGATGTGATACTCTGCCTTAAAAGCAATCCAGTCACAATGGCCGCATCCCCATTACAACCTTATTTCAGTTTCAAACCGTTTTCAATCCTCGCAGACCCCACGTCAGTTTGGCTTAACACGCTTTCCGCGTGTTAAACTGCCCCAAAGCGTTGTAAATGTTAATCCTCATTTCAACAGGTCTCACTCCGGTTCGTGCGCTTGAAACGTTTTACATTTTTTACTGTGGGAACCCTTCCATGTTAAGGGATGAGAGTTTCTCTCCCCCAATAGCTTGCTTCCAAAGCAAGCTGTAAAAGCAGCAGCCCTAGTAGCAATCCAAGCAATCCACTGTAGCAATCAAGCACTTCACACCTGATAACGATCTTGCCATTGAAAGTGCTGACCTTCAAAAAAGGAAAAAGAAACAAAAGCAGCTGCAGGTTTGGGGAGATGTGTGAATGTTTAATGAAAGGGGCTTGAGTTGCCGCTTGTGCTGCGTGCCCTGAGCAATAAGGAGAGGAGGGGAAAGAATCGCTGGCTGCTCACTGCCGTTTTTCCTCCATCCAGGCAAGCGGCAGCCACTGAGCCACCCAGCTAGGCTCCATGAAGAGGTCCCTTATGGGTGGCGCGTTCAAGCCAGGAGGAAGAGGACCAGGCAGCCCCAAAAAGCGTTTTTTTAAAAGTAGCCACTGGAGTCCCCCCTTGAGTCACGTACGTCCTCAGAATCCAGATTGAACGTGATTCTGGCTGAAAGTAATGGGATCAGGCAAATTCACGTTTGCATCCGGTTCTGTTATTTCGGTTTAGGGAAACTGGATTAAGCTTCTAATGGGGATGTGGCCCAAGTCACACACAACTGCACTGAGGTGGGCTCCAACTCCCAAAATGCTTTCTTCCTTGTGCAAAGGCGAGTGGGATGCTGCCCTGAGAATTTGGGTGTGTTCGTGTAGGCAAAAGTTGTCATTCAAATAGCCTGGTGCCAGATCATTCAGGACCGGGATTCAAAAGTCAGTTTGAAGATTGGCATTTGAGTCCAGCATCTTGATATCCCAGTGGTACAATGAATGCATAATGCTTTCTAAGCAACTAAAGATTTGCATCAGTGCTGGAACAGCTAAAGTGTGTGCTTCATCTTCTAATGGTACCTTGTGAAGGTAGCCCAGGACGGCTGGCCTTGCTGGGCTAAAACCTTTTTCTTTAAAGCATGCTTAGAGTGACAGCAGAAAGCCATGCATGGCACAACAGTAGCAAAAAGACTGAAGGGATTGAAAAATGGATAAAAGTATTGCTTCTTAAGAAAGCTTAAGACTTATTCTTTCCCCCTTTTGCAAAGGGATTAAGACTTATTCTCCTCCCCCTTTTCAAGAGATTAACAATTCTTCCTCTGAACATTCACTGTGAGTCTCACAAATACGGTCTTCAATATTGGCTTGGGGCCAGCTCTTAAGCGTGGAGAGCCCATGGGCCTACCAGTATTGCTTGTTTAATCCTAGGCATGGCCACATGAGCAATTGCAAATGACAATGGAGAAGCAATCGCCAACCAAGGTATGCAGTGCCAAGATGCCTTACAAGACTAATAACTTGCAAGACTGGTCCTTTATGACCAGCCCATCCTAGAGCTGGTTCAGTGGCAGGAAAGGATCCTAGGTACTGGGATAAGAACATAAGAACCTAAGGATCCCTGCTGGACCATCTAGTCCAGCATTCTGTCGTGCACAGTGGCCCACCAATTGCCCATGGGCATCTCAAGCAGAGACAAGGGCAAACCTCTGGTTTTGCATCTTGTTTTCATTCCCATGTGATAGTGTGTAGTTGTCTAGTATATGTTCCTTATACTGTCTCTCCTTGAACCCAACAACATACCTCCCTCTGTTCTTGACTATTGCAGAAGGTGCTGCCCTACTTCCTCCCATAGAAATATAAAAAAGCTGTCAAGACGGACCTCTTCCGGCAGGCCTTTCCAGATTAACTTTTCCAGATTACTCATCCCAGCTCGGCCTCTCTGACCCTCTCATTCCTCTCGTGGCCCCATCTTTAGTGATGGTTAAGGTGCTCGAGAGGGTCACTAGGGCTATTAGTCCTTTTAATTAAGTTTATTTTTTTGATACTGTATTTTAATTTGCCATATTGTTTAATACTTTTTAAGGGGGGGGAGGGACTATAATGTTTTATTCTTATGTTTTTATTATATTTATTGTTGTTAACCGCCCGGATTGGTTCGCCACAGGGCGGTATACAAATTATTATTATTATTATTATTATTATTATATTGTAAGTGCAAACGCGTAGAAATGTGTATGATATTCATACAGATATGTATATAATACAAACGTATCTGTACATTCAAATGATTTGAATCATTTTAATGAATGTTTCTATTTGAATTTGAATGTCCACATTTGAAGGAATTCAATCGGATTTCAAATGTTTAGAATATTTGTGCACATTCCTACCAATGTGTTTTCAAGAAGTTTCCAGAATAGGGATGTGCCTGGGTTTTTTTCCCCACATTTGTTTAGCTATTGAATGGAAAATCCAGTAATTCATTTCATTGTTGAATCATTAAATTGAAAAAAGGAATAGATTTTCACATTCAGTCTTGAATTTTTTTTGTAAAGAAAAAGACCTTGTCCCATTGAAAAAGTCCTTTTCAGGACCCCAAAACAAAGCAAAATTCAAATGTTCAAGCAAATTGTTAATTTTTCTTCTGTCAAATTTTTGCATAATTGAAAAAATGGATTTTTTCCATTTTTTTTTCAAAAATGTCTGCAAATTCAAAATATTTGATTGATCTGGTGAATATGAATTCTATTTTGCACATCCCTGTTCCCGAGGTATTTGTGAATTTGTGAATCAGTTTTGCATAAAGACTTTCAGGAACATCATAACCATTACAAATATGGAGAGACGATTGTATTTCAAACCAGGATCAGATATGACAAATTAAATGCATTCAAAGGGCTTTGAAATGTATGGATCAAACCTATGCATTTCTGAGTGGCCTTTTTAAAGTCCCTTTAATGGAATTTCAGTGGTTAGCTGAAGAAGCAAGAAAAAAAAGAGGACTTTTTTTGCAGGAGGGCCTATGGAATGCATGTAGGATGTCCCAGGACAGAGCATTCACTCCGCTGGGCTGGCGGTTCCGTTTGGAACCGCCCCATCCCATCCCAGGGCGCCTACTTGCATTCTGGCTGTGGACATGTGTTCCTTATCTGCCTAGGTGTGAATGGGGAGTCTGTCCCCACGTGTCCTAGCCTTACGGTACTACAACCATTCGGCTATAGTGCAAAAAGGCTTCTGGTCTGTATGCTTGTTTGCAAACTTACTAGCTAGTTTCTGGCTTTTCCTTATTCTCAGTAGCATTGAGGAAGAACTGAATCCACACGTCTCCAGAGTTAAGCTAATCTACATTTTGTGTGAAGACAAGAGAATCACCATTGCAAAATGGTATTTATGTCATCTCCAGGTGCTTATCTCATAGCGTTCTGGATTTGGTGTTGTCAGAATGGAGCCGCCACTTTCTAACAGTTCACCGTAACTTACCTGGGAAAAAAATGATTGTTTTCATTTCAGTCTTGGACTGTGGTGACATTACTAATAGCCACTTAACATCCTCTCTGTCAGTGTTAGGATTCATAAAATCTGACAGAGTCTCCGTTTGCATTGGCTTCTAAGGAAAAATGGCATTCAGAAGTCAACCTCCTTATATAGCTTTACAGTATCTAATGGAAGTTTTTATGTTCTTTGTGAAATGAAAAATACGCAATGAAAAGAAGTATGGAAGATGGAAAGATTTCACTTTCTGTTTTGGCTCTTTGGCTTATAACACAGTGTATTACTTTGCTAGATATTGCTTTTTCTTCCTGACCTAAAGAAAGCATGCAACACTTTCTTTTCCTAAATGGTCATCTCCCAGATTTTTCATCATTGGCTCAAAATATTCTCAGATATTTCCTTTTATTCATCACTACTAGGGGTGTGGACAAATGCAATTTTTGGGATTCGATTCAAATAGAATTCTCAAAAATTAAAATTTGATTGTAATCTTTTAAAATCGAATTTAACCAAATTTGATTCAAATTAAGCAAATTCAAATCTATTTGTTTGAATTTTTCATTTGAATTTTCACTTATGAATGTTGACAACATTTGTAGATGCCTGTACACATCCATCTGCATCCGTACACGTCCGTATGCATCCCATAGTTATCCCGTATGCAACCAGTCTTCATATCATACGGATCTGTACCAATGCGTACAGATGCGGGAAAGATGCAGATCTTCAAGTACGCATAGCGTATGAACCCGTACACATACGGATGCCTGAATAAACTGAACGAATAGATCCCAAATTGAAACCAAAACTTTAAATTCACATTTAAGGACATTCGATTCAAATTCAAATGTCGAAATTTGGTCGATTCAATCCAATTTTGAATGCATTCGAATATTCATGCACATCACATCCCAAATCAGTACTACTAATAAGGTGTCTGTGAAAAAGAAACGCAACTGTTGTGCATCAGTTCCTAAGAACTGGAGTTATAGCTTAATGTTCTGGGTGTGGATAGAATGACTGTCTGTCGGTTTGCTACAGAAAGTAGCACTAATAGGAAAGGTGCTCATTCTGTGCTGATACTTAGGACCTGTCCACATATACCTTTTAGTGAGTGGTGGCCTGTTCACTGGTCAGTCCCGTCTGCACCAGGGACCGATGGTAACTCAACCAAAGCTACCGCAGGCTCCACCAGAGCCACACTTACCTGGAGCAACTACCTCATTCCTGGATGCTATACTCTCTTTCATGTATGGCATGTTGGGTAGGTGTGCCAAAGCAACTGCCACTTTGCAGTCAAGCAGCATCCAGATCTGAGTACACGCCAGATGTTGTTGTGGACATTGCTGTGGCAATCCGACCAGCCCTGCCCATTCACAATTCAAGTGCTGCTAGCCTAGTATGGGGCTTTCCCAGCACTTCCGGGGCAGATGGCCATCATCACACTAGGGATGTGCATGGATATTCAAAAATTCAAAAATCCAATTCAAATTCGCCGAATACCAGTATTCGAACTCGAATCGGATTTTCGAAAATCCGAATTCCTGAATTCGATTGAATTTTGGATTTTCAAATAATTCAGTTGAATAGAATGTTGTTTCTTGCCTTCGAATATTGGGTCTATTTGCGCTTATAACATGGGATGACAACAAGATGCAAACAGAACAACAACGGGATGCGTGCAGATTCGAAAATTGGATATGAATGTTCCTGATTTGAATCAGATTTTTGAAAATACAGATCCAGATAATTGAAAATTTGGATTTTTGATTTTTGAATTGAATAGAATATTTGAATATTCGAAAAGACTTGAATTCAAATACAAAAATGCATTCGTTCACATCTCTATATCACACTGCTGCCTTACCTGACTGGTGTGGTATTATTATGCCATATCAGCCAGGTGCGTGTGAAAAGGCTCCTAATCTGAATAGTCTTGGGAAGATCCAATATCAGAGTACCAAACCAGCAATAAACAGTTTCAGACTGTGTGATGATGAAATGAAAAAGTAAAAGTAAGAGAAGTTGAAGAAGAAGATTGTTAGGAAAATTCCAGAACCACTATGAAAACAAGTTGCCGCTCTATCAGCAATTGCTACTCATATTAGTTTCTTAATAAGCGGATGGGTCAGAGAGAAAAGATTCCTTTTATTTTGTATGCTGCAGCATAGGACGTCCACTTTCCAAAAACCCCACCAAGACGAACTTCAGACCTCCCACATTCCAGGACACAATTTATACCTAAACCCAGCTGGTAATTACAATATTCCTGGTAACACTTTGAAAGTACAGAAAAGACATATATATCAGATTTCTCTGACATGCGCAGTAGAAACAAAGTCCATAGCTGACTGGTTTAGACCGGTTACGTCTTTGAAGACTTCTTATCATGTCTCTTTGCAAACACGCTGTCCTTGAGCATTCCTCACAAGATGATGAAGATGATAAAGACTATGATTATTATCATTGCTAAAAGCTGTTGAATTATTATCAACATTATTTTAACAAATTGATCATGCTAGTTTAATCCAGACCACTCTTTTATAAATAAATAGAACTGTATAAAAATCATGACATGAACAAAATCAAATAAAATGTTTCGGTGTTCAGACAGCAACACTGAAGATGGGGTTTGAATAGAGAAATGTATTGTCTGATTTTATACCTGCCAGGGCCTGTTCACACTTGGCTTTATTCTGGAATATATCCTGGAATAGGAGTCTGCTGTCCACATACTAATGTGAGCTATAACAGGCCGCAAGTGAGGCCTGCCAGAGTTTGCCTTAGCTTGCAGACAATAGTCACCTATCCTGAAATATATTCCAAAATATAGCTAAGTGTGAACAGCTCCCCAGTGTGATTTTTATGGTTTTATCATGCAATAAAAGTGTGGTCAGGTCAGGATTGAACTAGCAAGAAATATTACTTTAGTAAATCTTGAGTAATGCTAATATTTGTGAATAAATCCATTCCAATATGCATACTCATAAAGATTATAAATGCAATAGAACCAATTTTATGGACGAAACCTGGTGCAGTTTTGAGTGTGTTGTACAAGTCAAAATAATAAAAGAGTGATATCTGCAAAATGCTCTTAAGGGATTTTGATACTGATACTCAGGCATTATAGAATTAAAAGAAAGTAACTTAATTAAGTCCATCCTTCATTTACCCTTTTGATTTGTCTGCTCCTTTCTGCTTTATCTGCCAATCAAAAGATTATAACAGTTTGCTCTGCCTTTTAAGTAGCAGCCTTACAAATTGAATTTAGTGTAAATAAACATTACAAAGCCTGCCCAAGTAGATTTTATGAGGCAATGTTATAAATAGCATTAGGTAATGAAATAATCTTTAAGAAGCATGCAACTGACATTAAATGCTCATAGAGAAGGGTAAAAACAGAAACGCAAATGTGCAGTCTGCAGTCTGCAACTGGTTCTGTGTTTGGAGTGTTTTTACATGTTCTCTCCCTCTTGCAAGCATAGTCACTGGTTTAGGGCAGCTGAGACTGGATCTGAAAACAAACACACAGTTTATCCTCAAGCTTGGGACTCGGTCACTCTGGGTGCTTCCGCACAGGGGCAAAAAAATCCGGATGTACTGCACCCGGATTTAGTAAAACTGTAATCGGGTGCTAGACTGCCAGTTGAGGATTCATTGAGGACCCCATTTCAAAGGTCCAGATCTTCTAAGAGATCACCCAATGTGCAACCCTTGTGTTCCCAAGCCTTCCCTCATCCTCCATTTCTAGAGCACAGAATGTCCATGAGACAGGAGGACAGACTAATGTGTGAACTATCTCACCTTGAAGCCTTCTCTCAGACAATTTTGCTCTGTCTGATCACAGCCCAAGTCAACTTAAGTCTACTTTAAATCCCTAATATCATAGAGATATATTCAGTTGTATGATGATATAGCCTTTCTATTAAATCATCCACAACCAAGGATCCAGTGACAGAATTAGTTCCAGAGATGTTCATGCTTCACTGAGAATTTACCAGCTGTTGATCAGTACTTTACTGTGTGATATCACTTGTATAGTATAAATCTCCAGCAGTGCTTGATATTGAAATTCTGGACTAGAGCTGTATATCTGAGGTTTCAAATGCATTAATCTCCCATTATTTATACTCTTCTTTGTTTACTATTGCCCATTTTATTATTTACAGTTACAAGGTCCATGATCTGGGCCTCTTCTCTTGTATAACTGAAAATGTTGGTTTAAATAGCAAACTGTGGAAGGCATCTTGTCCAATCCATATAAACTTAAATCTTTAATATTTAATCCTCAATTAAATGTGTTGTTACTGTTTTTCGTTTTATTTTATCATGTTACAAAACTTTTTCCTTATAGTATTTAGAGTTATCTTTTTGATAAATTTGGAGAAATCAGTTTTTTTTCATAGAAGTTAATAAAATAACTGCTTTGTTTTTTTGGGATTTTTAGGTGCAAATCAGGGGGAATTAATATGTTTTGTAGCTGCCCCTGTACGTTGCAGAGCAGTTCAGTATTTGGGTGCCTTAACATGTCCTACTTAGCTTTCTAGAATTGAGGTACAGCAATTACTTGGATGTATCTGATGTAAAGTTTCCTTCAAGCATGCACAATATTAATGCTTAATGAGGTGTGTGGTGGGCAGCCTGAAGAACAGTTTGTGGAAGTCTAATCTGACACCGTCAGCAGCAGTAACTAGGTCTTCTAACAGGACGTCAACTTCACCCTTTTATTGGATCTGGAGGTAATTAAGAGGTCATGTCAGGGGTGACTCAGCTGCCATTCACTGATGGTTCTCTATCTCAAAATTATTCTACGGAAAGATAGGTCTGCCTCTTGGTTTCATCGAATGGATCTTTATATGTTATTGTCTCTCGCCATTTCAGGTTTTTGGTACCTTTGTGGTCTTGTGTCTTCATGTCTTAAACACTGTATATAATTTTGTTATACAATAATTTAAAGAGAGAGAGTAGGCAGACGGATAAACATCCATGCTAAGTGTAGCAGATTTTATCAGGCATGCAGCAAAATGGGAAACCTGTCCTGGTGTCCTCTGAATTTTTGGTGCATTTCCAAACTTGCACTAGGGAAGGCTACACTGCCTTATTATGCATGAGTTGCAGTTTGATGACTTCATCACACACTGAAGGCCCATCAAAGCTTCATCTCTCTCCCCTGCTTCCAGCCCAGGAATACATGCAAATCTCAAAGGATGCTGCATGCCTTTTCTTCCTGGACCTCAATAAAGGTCCACTAGTATGCCTTATTATCAAGCTCCTTCACAACATTGATTGGCTGCTTTAGAACATCCACATGCCTCTACAGTAGAGGAAAACATGATATATTTATGGGTTCGTATGGCCATAGATGCAACACATCTCTCTGTAATAAAAGATGGAGTGTAGAAGCTCTTAAACTGCAGGAGAAAGTGGATTGCTTCATCTCGTTGACCTATGGTCAGTTTTTATTTTAGGACTCCCAGGCAGCTTATTTTTTAAAAGGATGTAGGGAAAATGCTTTAAGCCTTGGATTAATCTTCAAAGCTCTAGAGGGAAAATACAGATAGATGCAAACTGACAATCTCTAGGAGCTCATAAGCACAAAGTGCTCTACACGGTCTACTCTGGTCTTTACCCTTTATTGGCTTAGAAGCTGGGGCCATGTGTGCATTAAATAGTAGCTTTGCTTGTAGAAATGAAGCTGGTACCGTTTTTGTGCCTGATACGCAAGCTACTGAAATGTATCAAGAAGGTAAGCCACAAGATCTCAGTGCAACACAGGTAGTGTGTAATGGCGAGTAGCTGTTAGACTGCTAGCCCAAAGACACAGGATGACAGCCAGGTTTGTGGAGCACATCATATTTACTAAGCTACCTTACTGCCAACTGATAGTAAACCATAAAGAATAGAGGTTCCATTTATAGTGTGCCCCTTGGCTTCTTCTGGCCTGAATCCATTAGCCACAGAAACTAGTTCTTCCCTCTTGACATCTCTGCATAGATGCACTCATCTCCCTCAAGCATGTCCTTGAGATCTTTCTGCTGGCAATACCCCTGTCATCTCACATTCCTGAATTATCCCAACCCAAGGGAACAATGGGTCCAAGCAGGCAAGACATATCTAATCATAGCCCCTTGGGATGTAGCATTATATTTCTGTAACAGATGGCAAAGCTCCCATCTAAATAACATGGGGTAAATTACAGTAGGAAGATGACAGATCTATAGTGACTTTTCTCTTTAAGCTGTATAGTTGTCCCTTTTATAATCCATAATCAAACCATTTCTATAACACAATTTTGCTTGACACTGTGGGTTAAGCTATCATGTTATGCTAGGGAAATCTCACTTCGCTGACCATATATGAGCAAAACTGCTCATACATGAGATGACTATTATTCTGTGCTTCGTGTGTGTGTGTGTGTGTGTGTGTGTGTGTGTGTGTGTGTGTGTGAGAGAGAGAGAGAGAGAGAGAGAGAGAGAGAGAGCATGCAGTTCTGAATTTAGAAATCTGCACTTGAATTTTCACTTGCACTTGGAGACCCTGCAGAGCTCACATAATGCCCTGTTATAGCAGGGAGCTCATACAGTGAAGCCAGTGGGCCAGTAGCTAAGAACCTAAGAGGAGCCCTGCTGGATTGGACCACAGCTCATCTAGTCCAGCATCCTGTCTCACACAGGGGTCCATCAGTTCCTTCTGGGCATTCTCAAGCAGAAGGCAAAGACACAACCTTCATCTTCTCTCGATTTTCTGCAAATGGCCTTGAGGGGCATCTCACCTGTCTCACCAACTTGGAGGTAGTACCTACACATTCATTAGCTATTGATAACACCTAGAGGCCAAGCGGTGATTAATACTCTTCTAGAAATATGACTACTGTAATATTGCATGTCCCTTGACCCAGGGACTGGAGTGTCATTTGCAGGTAGTATTCCCAAGGCCATCTCTGCACAGAGCACCATAGGAAGAACGTGAACATTTTCCAACATTCATTGAGCAAAAACTTCAAGGACAAGTGAGAAAGAGAATGGGATGCTTCATATTACTGAAAAGAATTTTTATATAGTATTATTCCTTCTTTTTAATGTTTTCTGTGATACATAAAGAGATAAGTTTGGGAAAGACAAAGTAGCTTCTGCAACATTTTTTTAAATAGCTGATTCTTTTGAGGCTAATGATAGATTTTTCCATTTCCATTTCTTTCTTTGTCATGTAACCTTTTTATTATTGAAATAAAACTGTATTTGAATAATTTACTTAATTTATTGGGTAGGACTGTACCTAAAGATATTAAAATGAGATGTTTCCTAGCTTCCTTTCACACCTTTCTTGCAAGGTCCTTTGCATCTACCAATTCTAAGCCTTTGCTGAAGCCAAAAGATAACATCCCAGCTGCTAACTTTGGATTTGGGCCAAGGCTAGGGAGTGGAAATTTCTCTGCTGATCCACTTCATACTCATGATAAAGGCTATACTTTCACACAGTCCAGTGGAATTTTTGCATCTTCCCAGGCTGATGGCTTAAAATTACACAGCCAAAGTTTGCAGCCGACAGGTTTTTTGTTCGGCGCAAGTTAACACAGCCTGCAGTCTTAATAGCCTGAAATCACTTCTAGAAGAAGGTTAACACTCTGCAAAGCATCTTAGATCCTGGATTCACGCCCAATCCAATCTTAAAGACACAAGATTTCATTGTTTTTCTTCAGTGTGTGTGCAGGAAGTAATGAAAGATAATGATAGAAAAGCAGCACATGATACTCTCCCAGCAAGGTCTTTCTTTAACATGAAGATGAGTCAGCCATATCCAGAGGTTTGGGCTTCCAACGTAAGGCTCATCCAGCCAGCACTTACTTAATACACATTATTTGGATAATCTAGGATAAAGCGTGGATAATCCAGAGTAAAATGTGTCTGGATGTACTTTACTCCGGATTACCCAAATGACGTGGATTAACTAAGTGGTGTCCAGATGAAGCTCTACTCCTTTTACACCACAACTCTCCCTAAGGCAATTTCTGCACAGGCCCTGAAGACCCCATTAGGAACCCAATAGGGACCCATGTGGAGTGGATCCTCCACCTACTTCCGTACAGACGACCCCATGAGGATCCCTTTAGAAACTCATGAGGGACACGTTGTTCACACAGGTGCCTCCTGATTCTGTTCCTAATGGGGTCCTCAAGCCCTTAGATCAGGATTCTCCATGGACCCCTTTAATCTTGTATTCGTTCCAGTTTTACGCCATGAAGACCGTATCACAGAGCATGCTTCTGCATGCACATTGGGTCCAGCAGCAGGCCTAGCGGAAGTGACCCCTGAGTGGCGTGTACATGGGCCAATCATGCCAGGCCACCGGCAGAACTTCCTCCTCGGACCTAATCAGGGTCTAGGGAAGGGTTCTACAGCATCTGCGTGGTGGCCTTGTTTAGCACCCAATGCCATCAGGTGCTAAATGCCCTGTGCAGACATATGGGGTCTCTGGAAAGTTCCGGAACATGACAGACTGGATTCTCCAAGGACCGGATCCCAAAGATCCGGCCCTCCTTAATCCAGATTTAACGAGGTAAGTGCAGAAACAGCCTAAGGAGGAATCCACAGATCTGCTACGCTAGCTGGCATTCAACATGATCAAGTTGCAAAGGTCTCATGAAATGACCAGTTTGTCTTTACCGAGCGTTTTGCCCACTTCTGAACTCGCCAACCACGCCGTTAAAAGTCAGGAAAACTCTGTTTCAGTTTTCCCTTCACCTATAATTTTGGATGGCCTGTGAACTGTACAGACCCAGAGTCTCTGCCTGGGTCTTCTCTCAGCTTTATACTGATCATTACTTCAATGTCATAACTAAATCACTGATGCCTGACTATGTTCTCAGTCAGCCTTTAGTAGGGATGTCCCACAGAAATTAAGTACAAAAGGGCCCCAAGATCTTACCAAGACCTTACTTGATTCTCCCAGTCAAGCTGTGGGGCAGTTTTTACTGCTCCACAGCTGTGGAAGATCAGGGAGTCCTTGCATGCTCTGGGCTGCTCTAGGACAGAGGTGGCACCACAGCGTGTGTGTAGATTGTCTCAGAGGCTGCAAAGCCATTCTGGTCACCTAAGTGCAAAAGGCCCCTAAGTCTTTAAAAGATAGTAAAAAGCTGGGTGAGGATTTTCTTCCCCTGAGTTATTCAAACATTACTTGGACTGGTGGGCTCATCTCCTAGCTGGTCTCTTCTACCACATAAGCAATTCTTGCCTTGTTCCCAACAGATGGAAAATAAGTATTACTGTTTCAAGCCTCAAAAAAAAAGTGACAAATTCACTCCTAAGAATTACTGCCCTATAAGTCTAATGAGTATTGCTGCAAAAAATATATGCTAGATGTCTTCTTAATGGGATTTAAAATTGGGTTGAGTGTAATAATATTCTTACAGAGGAGCAAAACAACTCTCAGACAAGGGTGCTCAACCATTGACAATTGTTTTGTGCTACAACATTTAATGAAGAAATATTCCAACAAAGGCAGACATTTTTACACCACTTTCATTGATTTAACAGCAGGCCTTGATTCGATATGTAGGGACCTCTTGTGGAAGAAAATGGCTGCCACAAAGATTGAATTTCGACTTCTGGATTTGAACATAGCACTATACTCTGAGAATTTCCTAAAGGTTTGCTTGTAGCTATGTGCAAAATGACATTCACAATGGCAAATTTGATTGAATGTTTCAAATTCATGAATGTATGCGTCAAATCAAAACTGGGACATTTGAACGTCCAAAACTTTGATCAGATTGAAAAAGGATCCTATTTGTGAATATGAAAACTTTGATTGAATGTTAACATTTTGCTGTGTTTTTGGTCATAAAAGATAACCTTTTCAATGGGAAAAATGTTCCTATGCAAATGCAAAAAATCTGGGCATTCAATTTAATGGATCTGCGATGAATGAATTTTCAGATGTTTGATTCAATAGTGAAAGAAATGTCTGTGTTTATTAAATGCACGTCCTATTTGCTTGTGTTCTAGGGGTGTTTTGACACACAAGATTAAAATTACTCCAGGTAGTTCTAGAATGTCTACACATTTGAATTTAAATATTCAGATGAATTTCAGATGTTCCGAGACATTCGTTCAAATGATTTTAAACATTCAAATGTACAGATACGTATGAACAGATGTACAGATACCTATGTATCTTATACGCACCTGTATGCATTTGCGTACAAAATGCATACAGATACGTATGGCACATATGAATGTTGTCGATAACTGTATGTTCAGATACGAATGTTTTTGACATTCGTATCTTCAGATTTGAATCTAGCATTTGAACGAATAGATTTTAATGTATTCGATTTGAATTGGTTTTTGTTGCATTCAGATTCTAAACATTCGGATTGAATGTCGAAATTTAATTCGAATTGAATTTGAATGGAAAAAAAATTCGTAAACTGCTTTGAGATTTTTTAATGGGAAAAGGTCCAGAAATATTTCAAATAAACAAAATAACATCCAGCTGAGGCAAAGTTTTCTATTGTTGTCCTAGAAATTGTCAGTGGCTTAGTCAGACACATAACTTCCTATAAGCCGATATTTCATAGCTCGTGTTGCTTTGAGGAATCGTACCGAGATAAGAAAGACCATTGAAAATATGAGCTCCTTATAATGGAATTAAGAATGTGTTTTTATAAGGAGTGAATTTTTAAAATTGTCATTGTTCATAAATTCCCATATCCGAGGAAATTATGTGGAACAACATCCTCACAAATTACAAAAGGTGGTCAAATTAAAATTGGCAGGATTTATCATCTGGAACAGACAAGACAAAAAGAAAAGGCTTTGGAAGGGAGTGAGACATAAAACAACAAAGACAGACACTACTGTTTAGTTGCAAAGTTGTTATAAGAGGGTAAGTTCATAAGAAGAGCCCTACTGGATCAGGCCACAACCCATCTAGTCCAGCATCCCATATTGCACAGTGACCCACCAGTTGCTTCTGGGCATCCTCAGGCAGAAGACTAAGGCCCTTTCCTGAGCCAGTTTGGTCTAGTGGTTAGGGAGCTGGACTCTTATCTGGGAATCCCAGGTTCGATTCCGCCCTCCCCCATGAAGCCAGCTGGGTGACCTTGGGCTAGACACAGCTCTCTTCTGAGCTCTCTCAGCCCCACCTACCTCACAGGGTGTCCTGTTGTGGGGAGAAGAATGGAAAGCGTCATCTGCAAGGGAGTACAGTTGATCCAGATCAGAACTGTGCCAAGGGCTCACTAATCTGGATTAATGGTAGGCCAGATAAATGTGGTCTACATCTGTGTTACCATTCTTTAGCACACATTTGCTGCTCTAAAGCCCACTCAATGCAGATGCCCCTACCTGTGGTTGATTCAAATCTAGCTAATACAGATCTAGTTTAAACAGATTAACTGAGGTGAATGTGGAAAGGGTCAAAGGCAAAAGGTTCACTTGCTCTCGACTCCCTGCAAATGGCCTTTAAAGGCATCCTGCCTGGAGGCAGTACTTAGTAGCCATTGATAACACTTGTCCTCCATGAGTTTGTCTATAAAAACATAAGAGAATCCCTGCTGAATAGGTCCACAGCTCATCTCATTCAGCAGCCTGTCTCTCACAGCTGCATTCTCAAGCTACCAAGAAACTTTCCCCTCTCTGGTCAGTATAGGGAATGTTCTTGTTCTGCAGGGTGATGGCTTCTCCCTAGCCAGCAGTTTGGGACTTAAGTTGATTTTGCAATTGGATGCAGCAGTCCTGGAATTTGAGAGGTCATCTGTTTTTGTTTGTTTGTTTGTTTTATTTTGGTTTGTTGTGTGACATTCCTCAAGTCCTGGAAGATTCTGTGGCACCTTGATTTGGTCTTGCTTGGTGTTTGTATCACCAGCAGAACGTAGGCGGGAAGAATTAATTTCAATAATCCCCTTAGAAAGACTGGTACCATACAAAGGGAAAACAGAATGAAATGTGGGATCACGAGCAAGCTGCCATAGGCATGCATAAGATGGGGAATAAATACAAAATAAAGGTTGTTGCCTGCCCTGAGACCTTCGGGTTTAGGGCAGGATAGAAATATTAATAATTAATAATTAATTAATAAATAAGTCCCCAGGCAAATTCATGTGGCAGCTTCCTTGCTATCCCAGTCAGCGTTTCATTTTGCTTTATTATTGCATGGTAATCCCCTTTGCAATAACAATCCCCTTTCCAGGTTCATAAAAGTGAAATACTTTGTATTTTTTTTTTTAGAAGTAACTGTTGCCCGTCGGTGCAGCATTTGAGGGTGAGAATGGTACATTTATATATCTTCCGTCAATGCAAATCTTCTAAGTCACTGCTGACAATCGGAAGCCAATTTCGGATGGATTAAGATCTATCTCAGCTACCTTATCAGGAACATTGAGTTAAACAGCCCTACCAAGGAAAGAAAAGAAATAATCTTCCTTCAGAGACGTTCTGTGGTGTGTTTTATTATTGTTAAGAGATGCAATTTTGTTTTCTAGGCAGTCTCCAGACAGCCACCTTCCTGTGTTTGCAGTAGATTTTGACAGAACAGTGACAGTGGGTTTAAAAAAAGAAGAACAACTTCTCCCAAATTTTTTCTGCATCCATCTCCATTGCGGTGGAGCAAAGGGTATCAATCAGCAAATGTCCAGGAGGGTCCTTTTGCATTTTGATGATGATAAGAGAAACAAAGGAGCGTAGGTTAAAAGAATCCGCTGCTTTTTGCTTTCTTGCTTGTCCAATATCTCCTACTAAATATGACAGTGTGGGGTTTTTTTGACAGTCTCCCTTGTCGATTTTTTTTCTTTTTTTAACTAGAAGATCTGGAATATTTTTTTCATTTGTGTTAACGTTACACAGTCTGTGTGTAGAGTGGGTTTGCACTCAGCCGAAGTGAGGAGGAGGAGGAGGAGGAGGAGGAGGAGGAGAAGAGGAAGAAGAAGAAGAAGAAGAAGAGGAAGAAGAAGAAGAAGAAGAAGAAGAAGAAGAAGAGTTGGCTTTTCTACCCTGCTTTTCTCACCCTTTAAGGGGGCTGAAAGTGGCTGACAAACCTTCTGTTCTTCACCCCACGACAGACACCTTGTGAAGTAGGTGGGACTGTGGGAGGTCAGAAGGAGAGCTGTGACTAGCCCAAGGTTACCCAGCTGCCTTCATGGAGGAATGCAGAATCAAAACCAGTGATGATGAGATAGGAGTCCGGCACTCTAGCTACAAGACCAAACTGATCAGAAGTGGATCACCTAGAGAGTCCAGCTCTCTGTGGCACCTGGGTAAGGATAGACAAACAGATGAGCCCACAAAAAAGGTGCAGTATGGTCTTGCCTAGGAACTGGGAAGTAATAGTGGGTGGAGGGCAGTAGGTGGGTTCTCCACACACTTTCCGCGGTGATCACAGGATTCCACACAATACCTAGGTGCCTTAGGAGTTCTGGAGTCAATAAGTGAAACACCTAACAGTCCCAGACCTTGCTATGGAGTCTGCTTTTGCCAAACCGCTGTTTGGTATAGGGCGACATAACCATTCAAATAAATAAATAAAATAAAATAAAAAATAAATTGCAGCCCTAACAGTATCTTACCTACTGTTAGTTTTACCTGTTCTGACCCCTGATACAGCTTCCTTTTATCTGCGTTGCCTTCTGCCCCACCAGCCACAGTGGACAGCAGCTCCTCCTGTGGTCTTCCCATATTTCGGATAGACATCATATGCTCACTGTATCCTCATGGAGATTCCCACAAGTGGATCTAAAGCAAGGGAAATGTCTTATCTTTCTCTGTCATAACCTATAAATGTGATGAAGTGGGGGGGAAAAAGAGAGAAGATTTTTTTCAGGTATTTCTTTGTAAATTGGATTTTTGAGTCGCTTATGCCTTCAGCACTTTTTGCATACAGCACTGCAAAAATTGTTCAGATTTGCAATAGGGGGGGATGTTAATGGGAACTGATATGAACATGATTAGGGATGTGTACTACGGATGGTTTTTTATTATTATTCAATTCATATTGAATCGAATGCAAGAAAGTTAATATTCGTTTGAATAGATTCCTTTCAAATGCTGTAGGATTCTATTCAATACAAATACATTCATACAAATTTGTACAAATATCCAATATGAACACATATGTATCTGATATTTATCTATACGTATGCAATATGTATCACGTAATATATCCACTCTGAAAGCATCAAATCTGCTCTGAATCCACTATGAATCCACTCTCAATCCATGCTGAATGCACTCTGGATCCGTTGCAGATGTGACTGGCACAGCTGCTTTCCCACTTCCCCGGTTCATGAATGTTCTGAAGCATTCATACGAATATGAATGTCAATGTACGAATGTCATAACATTCAATCTGTATACGCATGTCCGAATTTGTACCAATATTGGATATTATGAATATTTGTGCACGTCCTTAATGTGCATGAATATTTGTAACATTCAAAAATTTGTACAAATTTGTATAAATTTGGACATTTGAATGGAATGTTTTGATACATTCATATGAAACTTTGTTACGTACTCAAAGATGGTGGTACCATGCGGAGTATCGGGCTGGCAATCAAACACAGGTAAGGGATCAATCATGTGAGGGCTAGGCTGTCATTGACTAGTGCTTCCACTAGTCTCTTGCACTGAAGAAGTGTGAAAGCGTTCCTGGATTAGAAGAAGAGTTGGCTTTTCTACCCTGCTTTTCTCACCCAATTTAAGGGGACTCAAAGCAGCTGACAAACCTTCTGTTCTGCTCCCCACAACAGACACCCTGTGAGGTCAGTGGGGGAGTGATAGCTCAGAAAGAGATCTGTGACTAGCCCGAGGTCACCCACCTAGCTTCATGGGGGAAGGTGGAATCAAACCCGCTATTCCCAGATTATGTTCCCCTGCCCACACTGGAAACACTACTATTATAACTGATATTGTGTTGTTTTCTTAACATGTTGGATTTTAAATGTCGTGATGGTTATTATTGTTTTAATATTGGTTTCTTTATATGTTGGATTTTAAAAGTTGTTACCTGCCCTGAGACCTTTGGATATAGGACAGGATCGAAATATAAATAATAAATAAATAATAGATAAGAGCCCGGCTCCCTAACCACTAGACCAAACTGGACCTGCTGGTACACCAATGAACCTGATAAATCAGGTCCATAAGCAGTCTTGATGAGGAGTGTCCTGATTTGTATCGTACGTTGTCCTGTATGGAGCATAAAAGTGATGGGTGAGCTTCCAGACATGAAAAAAGTGGCCCCTTTATGCACTTGCTGGTGTTGAACATCAGCAAAAGCTTAAAGCCCTTCAGATTCAAAAGGAAACCTTCAGAGCTGATTGAAAAGCTTTAGCAACTCCTTTCTCTTTGAGATACGTGTATATACATATATCCCTTCTTGAATCTGCTAAAACTATGTCTCCTCACAAGTTCACCTGGAGCAGAGACAATTTATGTGCCCTATAATTTGGTGGCGGCACCATTGGCAGGCTAAGATTTATCACCTCCCTGTATCTTTTCTTTTGGTGCTGACCACCATGTCTGTGGCAAATTAATATTAACTACACAGAAATGTAACTAGGAGAATTGATTTTTATTTAAGATGTAACTGTGCTTGTGTATTCCTTTGGAAATTTGAAACTTATATAATAGGACTTTCTGACCTTGAAAATTGGATGAGGTGAAATCTTTCTGGTCCTTTCTCTGAAGACCAGTGTTGTGTTGCTGTTGTGGTTGTAGTTGTTGTTGTTGTTGTTTAAAAAAGAGTTCAGTATATTACTTAAGAGTCCATGATTAGTTTTTTTTTTTAATAAAGTCCAATTAGAGCCCTACAGATTTCTGACTTTGATTCCACATGAAAAGGATGGGTTAGCTTCAGGTGACAGACTGAAATAACAGGTGTTATATTCTTGACAGTTTCCTGATAGATGCAGCATTACTTTAGTTGGAACAAATTTACGTCGTTTATACATCAGCGTCACCAAGCTTTGTGTGCACCATTGCTGACTGACAAGGCACAGATGAGTGTTTGCAAAAAGGTGGGTTAGGAGAGGTTGCGCTGTGTCTCCAAGATAGCTCCAAGGCTGATGTCCCTGTACCTATATGGGCTTGTTCATGGAGTGTGTTCAGCAAAAAGAGAGAAGTCCTTTTCCACGTGGGTGTGCGAAATGCCATTCCAATCGCCTTACAAAGGCTTTGATAGAGCCAGAGACTTCTTCAAGAAACCCTGTCCTAGAATAAGGTGAGCATCTGCCTCAGTTCACCTTGGGCTACCCCCCCTCCACACACACACCTTTTTGATCGCCTGGAAGGGGTAGGGATGCCGATCACCATGGCAGTCCTGCAATAGTGTTGGGTCATACATTATTGATATCATGAAGCCTCATGTGCTGAGAGGTTCCATCACTTTCTCACTTAATTGGGGCATGGCAGTGTACTCAGAGTGGCACTCCTAGCTTAATATGCCTTTATTTTCCTCCCTCCCCAGCACCTCAAGTCTAGGCTACATCCCCAGTGTTTCCTTCTGGTTGGCTAGGTGCTTCCAAGCTTTTCAAAGAGATGTCCTGAGCCCACTGTAATACTGTCATGCCCTGTCCTGTCCGCGTAGCCTCCTCCTCTGAGGACGAAGGAGGGGTGCCAGTCGCCCAGCAAACCGAGCAGCGAGCTGAGCATAGCAGCTCAGACATTGAGGGCCAGGGGCCAGATCTGGGGGCGCAGTCAGGAAGCTCTGAGGAGGAGAGCTCGCATGCCAAGCCTCAGGCACGCCCTTCCCGCAGTCTGTTCAGGTACGAGAAGCAACAGGTGAGGAGATCTTGGCATCGCACACACCTGAGCCGAAAAGGGCACGGGGCTGAGTCACCTACTTAAGTTCTGCCCTCGCTGGCCTCAGTGTTGCAAACAGTGACCATCCACCCGTGCAAACCCTGTCTCTTTATTGCCTGTGAAACCTGATTCCTGGACTTTGTTATTTGACCCTGCTGAACTTCTGGATTCCTCTGACTTTGAACTGTTTGCCGTTGCCATCTCGTGAGCCCCTTCAGACTTCCACGAGTGAGCGAGCGTGTACATTTGCATCACCGGCCCAGCCTGCCTGAGACAAGACACGTACTCTGGTTTGTGCAGACAGTAGCTTTTGTCCTTAAATTCAAAGAGGTGGTTGGATACTTCCTTAAGAATAAAAGAGGAGCCCTGTTGGATAAGGCCACAGCCCATCTAGTCCAACATCCTGTCTCACACAGTGGCCCACCAACTGCCCATGGGCAAAGGCAAAACCTTCACTTGCTCTCAATTTCCTGCTAATGGTCCTGAGGGGCATCTTGCCTGTCTCTCCCACCTGGGACAGTACCCGGGCAGACATTCTAGTTGTTTAACATACCTGTCATCCGTCAGTTTATCTAATCCTTACTTAGAGCCACTCCAGTTGGTTGCTGTCACCACATCTTCTGGTAGAAAATTCAATAGAATGGTGACTGTCTGCATGAAAACTATTTCTCCATGTCGGTCCTAACCCTCCTGCTCATTAGCTTCATACAATGACAGAGGGTCATCAATCTATGAAATTTGCTGCCAGAAGAGGTGGCAACTGCGACCAGCCTGGATGGCTTTAAAAAGGGGTTAGACAAATGCATGGATAGCTACTAGAATGCATGCCTAGGTACTGCCTACAGTACCTAGGCATGCATTTCTAGTAAGAGAGACAGGTAGGATGCTTCTAAAGTCCATTTGCATGTCGTTGAGAGCAGATGAAGGTTTTGCTCTTGCCTCCTGCTTGAGATGCCCATAAGCAATTGGTGGGCCACTGTGTGTGATGGGATGGTGGACTAGATGGGCTGTGGCCTGATCCAACAGGGCTCCTGTTAATTTATGGAGGTCAGTTGTATCAGTGGCTACTAGAATGCATGTCTAGGCACTACCTACAGGTGGGAGAGGCAGGCGGTATGCCTCTAAAGATCATTTGCAGGGAATCAAGAATAGGTAAAGGTTTTGCCCTTGTCTTCTGCCTGAGATGCCCAGAAACATTTGGTGGGCCACTGAGTGAGCCAGGATGTTGGACTAGATGGGCTGCGGCCTGATCCAGAGGGACTCCACTTATATTCTTAAACATATGCAGAAAATTCTTCTTTAGCACAGCTCTTAGATCCAGGATTTTTGTTCTGCATTCTGCCCATCTTGGTAGCCCATGCTTCTAGCACAGAGTGAACACACCCTCCTTTGCATTTTTTAAACACGTGCATACGCATACATATATAAAACGATTGGTTGTGAATTATTAGGTGTTCTTTCTTTTCCGAAACAAGCATGATCTGGCTGTGGGGGCAAATTGTTTGGAAGTTTGAAAGGGAGAGATTATAATTAGCTGTCCGTGTCCTGTGAATTCCTTCCGCTGCTTTAGTTGGCTTCTCCGATTCATTTATGGAACACCAGATAGCATTATTGGTGTGAAAGTAGTTTAGGGGGGAAATGCTGTGTTTTTAAGAGTACGAGGCTCTAAGAGGCCCTTGTGCTGGAGAAGCAGGCAGCATGTTAACATAAAAAAAAATTGGGGGGGGGGAAGCAAAGAAAAAGATAGGGAATGTAATCCCTAAGGATTATTACAGGTTATGGCAAAGGCTAGCCATCCAAGAAAAATTGCAATAGCAGCATGGAGTCTCCTTGCTTTTCTCCAAGTGTGAAATGAATACTTTGACCCTTTTTTTAAAAAACCATTAACTGAAGGCAGTAGGATTTCCTTTATTTCTTTTTTAAAGAAAACAACTATTGGATTTATGCACGTGAACAGTGGTGGTGAGGATGCTTTCTAATGCCCATTTTTAAATGCAGGTGTCAAATTTATGTCCATGAAAGCAGCACTGTCTACAGGATTCCATGCACCGTCAAGGTTTTTAAAACATAGATGAATAAAAGGGATATTCTTATCTGTATGATCGACTGGGTGTAAATGCATGTGAGTGCACATTCACATGGGGTGCGTTCCCACTTGACTTTCTAAATTCGGATTGGGCTTTTTATATCCAGATTCAGGACCAAGTGCACATTCTGGGTGTTCCATTTCTTTGAGGATAACATGGGCTGAATGCGAATATTTGTATTCCCACTCAAACTGCAAGAAAGCCCAGCACGGAGAAACCAGACCTTTTAATCTCCACCCCTGTCCAACCCCTGTTAAGCCTGCTCAGTAGAATCAGCTGAGGGAAAGAACAAAGCAAACATTCCTTTCACACTCTCCTTTTCAAATCAGAAGCTCCCTTCCTGCCAGGAAGGCAGCACTTTTGCACTTAACCAGGAGAACGGACAATGCAAATTCCCTTTCAAAACAGTTTTAAAAAGAAAAAAAAGAGGGTAGAAAGCAGAGGCCTATTCACACAAGGGCCTCCTGAATGCAAGTAGGACACCCTGGGATGGAGCATTCACTCTGCTGGGCCAGTAGCAGCCCTTGTGCGAAAGGCCTGGGAATTGATTTGACTATGGAGGCTAAGACAGCTCGCACAGAAGGGAGGAGAGAGAGGCTATTACTCTCCCTTTCAGTTTCCCTCTGTTTCTCTTTGTAAAATGGAGGGTCGGCTTAGTTTTCCTCTGCTGTGCCAGCCTTGCAACAATGTATCTCTTGAGGCTTATGCTTTTTAAAAGTTTTCCTGCACTGTGCAGTGAGACTTGCAGGTGGTTGTTATCTATGAGGATAGCACCTGGGTCACCACCGTCTTTCACTGTTCAAGATACAGGGCACGCCCCCATGGAAGTCTCAGCATGAAGCCGCATCTTTTTCTCCCTACCCACCCTCTCCCCTGTTAGGAAGCTGGGTAGACGTCACCATAACCCGTCACCATAAGCCCACAGAGTCTTGTCTTTTGGCTTCCCTTATCAGCTCCAAATTTCTCATAGTTTGGGGAGACAATGAACAGTGAAAATGTGATAATTAGGTGGTGGGGAACTCTACAAGAAACTGTGGCTGTCTCTCCCTAATATCGGGACCAGTACCAGCTGCCTCAGCCCCTTTGTATCAGTGACTCTGGGTTCTCAGGGTGTGGAAAGATAAGAGAAAGCAGTGGGCTATCCAAAGTGGGGACATTGCTTCAAAGATGAGGATTGGGAAAGGTGAAATGTTTGAAAAGTTTACCTCATCACTGATTTTGGATGGGGGAGGCACCTTGAGGGAGTGCATAGCCTTGTAATTGTGAGTATACAACATGTTTTTTTTTAATCAGTAAACTAACATGTTACTCTTGCCCTTATGACTTTGTCCTGTCTACGCTGGGGTCTGGACTGATAGTCTTGAAGGTACAGACCAGGGGCTATCAGTTTGTCTCATCCAGAATAGCCTAGAGGTAGAAAAGTTAAAAGAAATGCCACCAACCCTTCCTGACTTTTGATATCACTGTTATGCTAAGGTTTGTTTGTTTGTTTGTTTGTTTTTACATTTTCCAGTTACAGGCATATGAACAAATTTATGTTCAGCCCATTTATGGTCATTTGCACGCAGCCCAGATCTGCACACTTGCAAATATAAATTATATGAATGAACACAGAACCAAAATAAATGCATAAAGATATAATGTATGCACATATGCACAAATCCACACTTTTGAATTGATCTCTATTTAGTGTAAATAAGTCTTTTAAATTTCCCTCAGTTTTAATAGGCTTTGCTATTTAATGGACAGAGGCCCCACATTTAGTCCATTAAATCAAAAGCCTGTTGTATATTAGCAGTCCAGAAGCATTTGCATAAATATATAATGATAATGAACCTTTCTGCATTTGTATGCTTATTTCCCCCAGAAAGATTCACTAATCATCTTATTTTATTAGTAATAAAAAATAAACAAGGTCAGCAAGGCAATCCAAACCTTAGCAGGGACAGCAGTTCTGTGTTTAAGGGAGTAGTTACACACAAGGTTTACAGTGCATTAAACAGATTTAGCTGGAGTGAAATCACACCAAAGTATGAGTTTGCGTGCCAAATGTGCAGTATTTTCAGATGAATCTACATTTTTTGCAGAAAGCTTTTCCCAGCATTCCAGGCATGCTTCTTCCAATTCTCTCTCTCGCTCTGTGTTTTTTTAAAAAATATTTTAGGTGTGATCACACTGTTGACTGGACATGGGTATTCTAGGGGAGGGGAGGGGAACATTGCCTCGTTTTTTTCTCCTGGTGGAGGGAACCAGTACCATGGGGACTCCAACCCTCCGGAGGTCTGTAAGAAGGTGACTAACACACATCCGTATTTTCAAAATCCAATTCGAATCAAATGATACAAAAATTCATATCTGATTTTCGAATTTCCACACACCCTGTTTGCATCCCGTTGTCATCCCGTGTTATATGTGCAAAGAGACCTGATATTCAGATGTGATATACATGGATCTGTTCAGTTGAATTATTAAAAAATCCGTATTGGATTTCCAAAAATTCGAATATCCATGCACATCCCTACTTTGGAGGGAGAGAAGCTGTGGATATAGTAGCCAGCTGATCAGCCGGTAGCCTGGTTTTCTTGTATACATTTTGTACATTTTTTATTTCATAAATAAGGTATAACTTTTTTTTAAAGAAACCTTTATCTCCAAAATTTACCACCTTATGATGGCAGCATCATGGACGGGAAAGGGACTGGCACAAAATGAAGCTATTTAATGTTATCAAAACATTTATCGCAGCAGTTTGCACATTAGTCAGGTACAAATTAGCACAAGTAATTTCTCCTAATCACAACTGCTATCAGAAGATACATTAATAACGGAAGATAATTTTGTCACAGGATTGTGTGTGGGGAAAACCAGTTATTTTAGCCTTGATTATGCCTTCCCATTAATTTGTTGCACTCTGTTCTGCTCAAACTATTGTCAGATGAAACATTATACCTTTATATGACTAAATGCCAAGGCATGCCCTGTCTGCTGTTGACTGCTGTCTGCCATACCTGGAGCATAACTGTATTGATGTACAGTGATGTGCAGAGATTTTAGACAGGTGTGGAACAAATGCTGCAAATTTAAGTCTGGGAAGTGATGCTATGGCCCCCACAGTGCCCTGATATCAAGATCACCCAGTCTTTCTGGGATTACGTGAGGAGACGGAAGTTTCTGAGCAAGTCTACATCCGCAGAAGATCTGCGGTGAGCTCTCCAAGATGTTTGGAGCAACCTCCTTCCCAGTTTCTTCAGAGACCTTGTGCAAGTGGACCTAGAAGAACTGATGCTGGTTTGAAGGCAAAGAGCAGTCACACCAACTATGGATTTGATTTAGATTTCTCCTTGGTCGTTCACTTTGCATTTTACCGACTGATAAAAATAATCTGTTAACACTTCTATTTCCGAAAGCATTCTTACTTTGAAGCATGTCTTCCACACCTGCCTAAAACTTTTGCCCAGGAGGGTATATAGTTATGTATTGAAAAAGGTCATGCAATATCTTTGTATTGGGGCATTGCCTTATGGTGTACCTAGTGTATATAATAGAGATGTGCTGAACAGGTGTTCAGTAGAACTGATAGGGGAGTTAGGGGTCAAGACCTACTACCCCATTTCCCCCAAAATAAGACCTACCCTGAAAATAAGTCCTAGCATGATTTTTCAGGATGCTCGAAATATAAGCCCTATATAAGTGTTATATATAATGATTGGTCTGCTGACCTTATCATAGAATGAAATACGAAAATGCAATCCAATGTAAAACTAAAACTAAAAATAAGTGGTTACACTTATTGTTAAAATACATAATCTAAAACATAGCAGCACAAATTTTGTCAGCCTTGATAATAAACAAAGCTACTGGAGTGGTAGAGCATTTATCAGTTCCTCTAAGAAGCCTGTACATTTTTTCTCTGCTGTCTAGTAATTGATAGATTACTAGTAAAGGTGATATATACTGTGCTCTAATATTTTTACAAAAAGTGCAGTTTTAAAAAACATGCATCGTGTCCTCCACACCTTTGGCTTCACATGTGCAGAGTCTGTCTTGGCCTGGAATTTTCAGGTACTGACCTTGGGTCATCTTGATGTCCAGAAGGTCAAACCTCGCCCAAGTGTTATAGTGTATAAAACATCCCCTGAAAATAAGCCCTTGTGCGTCTCTAGGAGCAAAAAATTAATATAAGACCCTGGGTGTTTTTCCACTGTCACTAAATGTTCCCATTAAGTACTCATTAATGGGCACGTAATGGCATTTTTGTACCCATTAATGGGTACTTAATGGGCACTTCTAGTGACAGTGGAAAAACACCCCCTGTCTTATTTTCGGGGAAACACGGTAGCTGTAGGGGTCAAGGGCTACTAGCTGAATGGGGGGGGGAGGAGGCAAAAGGGAGACTTGACCCCCATTTTTGATACCCCCCCCAATATTTTTAATCCAGTTGCAGAAAAATGCAACATATTACTCATTCACCCCCAAGTTTGTGATGCCTCCCTTCCTACTTATATATGAAGCTGGCTATGGGCCTGATCAGAAGGAACGTCTTCTCCCATGGAATGTGGACCTGCCCGGCCACTGAGATCACAGCCCTTTTGAGGGGACAGGAATTCTACCTGCTGAGCAGCTGTGGTGCTCTTGGGGCGTGAGGAGGAGGAACACTGGGCAGGCAAGCCAGCTAGCCAGCCCTGTCCTCCCTCCCTTTCAGCTGCTGCTGCTGCCGCTGCACCACCACCATGCGAATTAACAAAAAAATGGTAAATGCGCATAATGCGTTTTCGCCTCCATTTTTGTTAATTCCGCTTTAAATAACTCAGGTTGGGATCATGGCCTAAAGATCTCAGAGTGGGTTACACTCAGTTACAACACGTAGAACTGTAAAAAAAATAAAAAAAAATAAAAAAGAATGTGCCACAATGTCTGGAAGGGGGGGATAAATAGATATCGCAAGCTTGCTATAATTTCCCAACTTTGCTCCCTAATGCATGCTTTTCTCTTTAAAAACTTTGTGTTGTATATTTAGGTCTTTCCTTTTTTTATTAAAAATAATGTGTATAATTAAGAACCCTTCTGGTCTGCTTGATAAATTCACTACATAATTATACAGAGTACTTAAAGGACTAATTTTCTCAGCCTACTACAAGTGCATCTATTATGCATGTGTCTGTATGTAAAACCATTTTTAAAAACGTTGAAGGAGCAATTGGGTGGGAGCAGGAAGGGGAAGGAATAAATAAACAAGAACAAGGTGCCAACATACTGCTGCTTTTTCTTCAGGCCTTCTTCCTCTTCATTCTACACTTAGATGCAATCACTTGGTGTGGGTTTTTTTTATGTTTAATTGTCTGTGTGGAGCAGGCAATTTTATCGAGACATATAAATGGAGAACAAGCCTCAAAATGCTTGTCAGCTACAGTAACAGGATTCGTCTTCTTCTGGAAAAGGTGCAGAAAAGGGCAACCAGAATGATTAAGGGGCTGGGACAACTCCCTTATGAAATCAGGCTGCAACATCTGGGCCTCTTCAGCCTGGAAAGATGGCAGTTAAAAGGGGACATGACTGAAGAATATAAAATCATGCATGGTACAGAAAAGGTGGATAGAGAAAAATTATTTTCTCTGTCACACAACTCTAGAACCAGGGGGCACTCTATGAAGCTGATGTGTAGCAGAGTCGGATCAGACCAGGGAAAGGATTTCTTCACCCAGAGGGTCATCGGTTTATGGAATTTGTTGGCAGAAGACGTGGTGAGAGCAACCAGACTAAATAGACTTGAGGAAGGGTTAGACAAATTCATGGATGACAGGTGTATCATTGGCTACTAGAGTGGATGCCCAGACACTTCCTCCACATCAGAGAGGCAGGATGCCTCTGAAGGCCATTTGCTCAGATTTATGAGCAGTAGAAGGTTTGACTGGAATAGCGATGCTAACGATAAACACTTTTGTTTTTCTCCATGAATGTGATGTCTGGTGTGTTATGTTCCAGTGTCTGATCATCATCATCATCATCGTTACATACAGAAACACAAGGATATAACATGACACTAACATGTTGGCTTTGATATTTCATTATGCATCAGGATCTTCCAAAGATCCTAAGATGTCATTATGCACCAGCATAAAATGTGAGCAAAACCCAGCAGGGTGGCCTTTTGCAATTGACAGGTGGCAACCTTGTCAATATTAAGCTGTTTTATGTGCCATCCAAGGTCTTTGGGAATGGCACCACTGCGACCACCATTGCTGGCTTGTGTCAGAGTCTTTGAACTTCAATCTTTAAGTCCTTGTATTTCATAATTTTTCTCTTTTTGTTTCACGTCAATTCTGTTGTCTCCTGATATAGCAACATCAATGAGCCACACCCTCTTCTTTTCAACGGTGGTGATGTTAGGGGTGTTATGTTCTGAAGTCCCATAATATTTTGGCCTGTTCATTTTCAACTATATTTTTGGGTTTATGATCCCACTAGTTCTGTGCGGCTGGCAGAAGAAAATTGTGGCATAGATTCTAATGGATCATTTTGGCAACAGTGTTGTGTCACTGTTTATAATCAGTCTATGTGATCTTTTTGCAGCAACTGAGTACATGGACGATTGTTGTTGGAATATTGCTGGAATATTGCTAAAACAGGGAAGGCTTGTTTAGCTATCTGTCTCACCAGGAACATTCTGGTAAACAAGTGATATTCTTTTCCTGTAACATAGACACAACTAAGTTTCTGTTTTACTGTGGGAACAGCATGTTTATCTCATTTAGGCCTCTGCCTTCATGAGAGGAAAAATTCCATTCCAGATAATCCAAATATGTACATGTGGGGGCCGGGCTTGGTGACTTCATGCAATCTGATAAGTGTTCATATTGCCTTACTGATATTATGATGTGTGCTTTTTGATTTGTATGTAGTGGATCAGTTGTAAACCATGTATTGCTTTCATACTTTCACTCATTTAACCAGCTGTGCATTTAGCTAGCTCCTACTTTGCAATCACGAAGACAATAAAAGCCTTCCTTATTGGAATGAATCTCCATGCCTGCTCTCATGTTTGTGAATGTCATCTGCACGCATTGTCTTCTGTGGTCTTATCAATTAGTTATCTGCAGAAATCAACTATCGTTTCTTCAGCTTCTTTGCATAATTGGCACTTGATGTCTACAGATGATTTTTCTATTTTGACTTTTATCACATCCTGTTATTATCCACCTTGATCTCTCAGCCCAGCAGAACAGTTTTAGTAGAGGAAAGCTTCTCTAACTAGCTTAGCCTAAGAGATTAGTCATTGCAGTCTGCATGGGCCACAAGAGGGAGATTTCCCATTCTTTGCAGCTAGCATAGATATGAGATCCATTAGCTTCTTAGCAGGCTATTAATTGTCATGAGCTTGTTTGTGAGTGGTTCGGTAAGCCAGGCAACAGGGCTAGAAACCTGTGTCCTTCTCTTTTTATGATCTACAACTTCTACCTAAGTACACCTCATAAGTTGAAACAGCAGGTCAGAGCACAAAGAGCATAGAAGCATAAATGAAATCCTCCCTTCTGCCTTCCCAAATGTGTGCACAGGAGTGGCCATAACACACCCTGTAGCTCAAAGCTTGAGTGATTTACTCTTGTTTTTGTGCTTGGTTCAATTCCGGGTTGGATAATGCGTGCTCAGTCCAGAGTGTTCACTGGGATAAATTCTAACATTGTAGCTGCATTGGCCGTCCTGAGGCCATCCCCGCCTTGGGCCGCATTGGTCACACATTTCTGCAGAGATCAGCCTGGGGTACCTGTTTGCTTTTGGGTTTACCTAGCTCAGAAAATCGACCTTTGGGTTAGATAATGTGGAAGTGCACAGTTTTACTCGATTCCAGAAGATGGCCTGTTCTGAGTCTGTTTCTGGGAGCAATGCAAACTGATCCCAGCCTACAGCTTCTAGGCCATAAATGTTTGTCCCCTTGCTTTGAAGCTAGGACAGGGCAGGCTGGCCATCTTGACAGACAGTAGCTCCCTCTAGCCTGACTGCCATGTTCCTGATCTAGGAGCCTTTTCCTGGGCCAGGAGCAGCCCATGGAGGGCATGCCCTGGGTACCCATGCTAATCTTACGCATAGACCCATCACCTGTGATTGTAGGACCTGCTTTTGAGGTATGATGGAATTGGAGTTCTCCAGTAGAATCATAGAGTTGGAAGGGACCTTTAGGGTCATCAAGTCCAACCCCCTGCTCAATGCATGATTTCCCAAACCATCCCAGACAGATGTAGGTCTAACCTCTGCTTGAAGACCTCCAGTGAAGGAGAGCTAACCATCTCCCATGGTAACCTATTCCATTGACTGATTGCCCTCACTGTCAGGAAGGTTTTCTTAATATCTAATCTGTATTGACTCCTTTGAAGTTTCATCCCATTGTTTTTAGTCCTCCCATCTTCTGTAAGTGAGAATAGGGACGATCCCTCTGCACTGTGACAGCCCTTCAGATACTTGAAGACTGTGATCATGTCTCTTCTCAGTCTTCTCTTCTGTAGACTAAACATTCCTAGATCCTAGGTTCCTCGTAGGACATGCTTTCCAGACCACTAACCATTTTGGTAGCCCTCCTTTGGTAGTATGTAGTATCTCATCCCTGCTACTTAATTTACTGAAACCGATTACTCTGAATTTAACTGTCATTTTTTGGCTAATCTGATTTTTGGGAACATCTAATGCTCAAAGTTTGCGTGAGGTGTGTTTCCCAAACTTTCTGTATCAATGTTACCCTTTATCATTCCTGTCATATACTGTGTGTGTGTGTGTATGTGTGTGAGGAGAGGGAGAGAGACTTTCTGCTTGAGGGGCTTTTAAATGAGAACCCTGAAATCACGACTAATATCCAGCAGTTTAATTTCATAATATTTCAAACGGCTTGTTCAGAGGGGCTTCTTTTTCAATATTGCAGTTATGATAGGCAGTTTCGCGCATGAATAATAGAATGCTCTGAATGAAGTCACGTAGGCCTTGCCTCAGGGAGAAACATGAGCTTAGGTAGACGACTGTGAGTATGATCCTTTGTCTGTTGCCATTACTTTCTAAACTTTTCCTCCTCCAGCTCTGGCGGTGTGTATTAAATAAATGATAACACTTATTTCTCTCACAAAGAGCGCGTGGACCATTTGAGTCACAATGCAGGCAGCTGAGAGGTTAAAGATGCAGAAATCATTTATTCCTTTTGGGAGATTTGGGTGTGGGCTAACACATGCACATTACTCCACCCACAGCATTTACATCAGGAGCAAAATAATGGAAGTAAGATTAACTACAGTGTATCAGAAAAGTGCCTAGCAACTGTGTGACTTCAGTTGCATCCAAACATTGCTTGCCTATTCTGCTATATTTGAATTTTCTGGAATAAAGCATGGATATTCTGAAATATCCAAATGTAAGCAATGTCTGAATTGCAGCTTACTTGAATATGAGCATTCTCCTCCTCTTCTCTTTTTTCACCATTCTCTCTCTAAAGCCTGTTTGGTGTAGTGGTTAGGGAGCCGGACTCTTATCTGGGAATACTGGGTTCGATTCTGCCCTCCTACGTGAAGCCAGCTGGGTGGCCTTGGGCTAGTCACAGCTCTCTTCTGAGCTCTCACAGCCCCACCTGCCTCACAGGGTGTTCTGTTGTGGGGAGAAGAATAGAAGGCTTGTCAGTCACTTTGAGTCCCCTTAAATGGGTAAGAAAGGAGGGGTAGAAAAGCCAGCTCTTCTTCTTCTTCTTCTTCTTCTTCTTCTTCTTCTTCTTCCTCCTCCTGCTCCTCCTCCTCTTCTTCTTCTTCTTTTTTTGGAATTGCTGTAAAAACCTCTATGTTGGTTTATTTTCTTGCATGATATTGTTATCATTACACCGGAGCCACAACATTCAAACTATTGGAATGGAAGCTAAAGATTTTTGCATTCATTATAGTGCTTAGTTGGGTTCTTTGTAACAGGTTGATTGAGTGATTGATTTAGAAGGCAGAGTCAAGCAGTAAACTGGAGGGTGACAGAAAAAAAGGTAGAGCATTGACTGACAGTTCTGCTTTTGATCTTAGGAAACAGCATTTTGGTCCATGATGCACCGTAATATATTTAGCAAACATTAACAGGCAAAGCACCCACCACCATGGGGCTGCCTTACAAACAATGCTTTGACAGTTCACGGTTAGGGATTAATTACTGGTAATTCTTGCGTAAATCTGTAAAATGATAATTATTTCTTATGCTTGTATTTCATTTTCTTAAAGACAATGCAAATGTTTCATTACTGAGTGCTCTGCTATGAATGAACAGGGCCCAGCAAAGAAAGCAAGATGGGCTTCCTTGTGTCATATGGACTGTGACCAAGAGTATGGTTAGAGTATAGTAACAATAAACACCAAGCTCACCAACTTTGTCTGCAAGACCCCCAGCAAAAATAATGTGTTTTTTTTAATTGGTGTTATGCCTCCATTCTGTCTGCTTCAAGGTGGATACAAGTCAGATATAATCATTCGTTGGAGTTTTTTTTAAGTAGAAAATACAGAACTGTATGCGCGCACACAATTGCAGATATTGTTTATTAAAGTTTTATTTAAAAAACAAAACACTGACTTTACCTACCTTATTTAAAGAAAATAGAAAACTGTATGGGGTCGTGCATTAAATAACTTCAGCATTTACACATGGGAAAGTTAAATTAAACCTTTTATTTAAATAAAGGGTTTCACCTGGGGATTAAAATTCCACTGTTTTACTTTCACCCTCTCTTTCTCTTTTAAACTTTAAAAAAATGTAATACACATCTACAAAATCAAATATACCTCACACAGGTGTAAGTGTAAATTCGCTATGCTCTACATGGGGCTGGCTTTGAAGACGGCTTGGAACCTGCAGCTAGTGCAGAATGCAGCTGTTAGATTGCTGGCTGGGACAGCTCTTTGGATGCATCACACTGGTCTCAAAAGAGTTGCACTGGTTGCTGGTTCACTACCAAACCCAATTCAAGGTGTGAAGTTGACTTATAAGGTCCTAAATAACTTGGCCCCCAAAAATCTGAAGGAACACCTTCTTCCAAACTGACCTATTCACACCTTAAGATCTGGAGGAGAGGCCCTCTTGGTTGTCCCACCACCCTCAGCAGTAAAAGGGGTGGGCACCCCAGGAGAGGGCCTTCTCAGTGATGTCCCCTAGGCTATGGAATAGTCTTTCACTTGGTGTCTATCACCTTCACTGTACACATTTAGGAAGGCAGTGAAGACGCACCTCTTTGCCCTGGCCTTTGATTAAATGGGGATACACTCCCTTACTACTTTCAGACACTCTTGTTTTAATATATGCTGTTATTGTTTTAATATGTTTAATTTTACATGTTGTTAGCCACCCTGAGACCTCTGGGTTTAGGGAAAGGAAGAAATGCAAACAAACTTATTAGGCCCTAAATGACTTGGGCCCCAAATATCTGAAGGAATGTCTACTCCCATATCAACCTGTCCTGCCTTAAGATCTGGAGAGGGTTGCCCCACCATCCTCAGCAGCAAAAGGGGTGGGCACTGAGCAGAGGGCCTTCTCAGTGATAGCCCCTAGGCTATGGAATAGTCTCCACCTTGGGCACCTATCACCTTCATTGTTTACATTTAGGAAGGCAGTGAAGACGCACCTCTTTGCCTTGGCCTTTGGTTAAATGGGGATATATTTTTCTCTTTCTGCTGGCAGATGCTGTTATTGTTTTAATGTTTTAATGATGTTAAATGACGTTTGATTTTAAATGTTGTTACCCACCTGAAGACCTCTGGGTGTAGGGCAGGATAAAAATGTGAGTGAGTGGGTGGGTGAATAGATCAATAGGTAGGTAGGTAGGTAGGTAGGTATATCCCAGCAAGCCCTAGTATGTTGTTTCACCTAAACCAGAAGGCTACAGTTGCCAGTTTGGAACAGCCAGGAACGTCAACTTCAGTTCAACAAAAGATCAGGTTCCTGGCTTTTTCTGACTATGGTAGCCATAGCCACCCAGAGCAGATGAATGGGAAACTGTGCTGGTTGGAGACGTTTGGATTTCATGTGAAAGGAATATGTTGTTTGCTGTGAGAAGAAAGATATATAATGAATTATTTGTTTTAACAAGCCAGGACATGGAAGTTGAGTCGGATGGGGAGGGGGGCATTGACATAAGTCTGAACATTTGAACAACAATAGTGACCACTGGTAAACAAAGAAAAACACTTTGTTGAAGGACATAGCAAAGTGTGGATGTGTTAGCAAGTTGGAGATCAAGGCTGAGGGAACCAAGAAGAGCAATATATAGCTAAGTTCATCTGAAGAAGAATAATTGGTTTTTTCTACCCAGCTTTTCTCACCCATTTAAGGGGACACAAAGCGGCTGACAAACTTTCTGTTCCTCTCCCCACAACAGAACACCCTGTGAGGTGGGTGGGGCTATGAGAGCTTTAAAGAGAGCTGTGACTAGCCCAAGGCCACCCAGCTGGCTTTGTGGAGGAAAGAGGAATCATACCCATTATTCCCAGATAAGAGTCCAGCTCCCTAGCCACTAGACCAAACAGGCTGACCTTCCCCTCCCGGCTTTTCCTCTCTCTTTTTAAAACAAAAGATCCGAGGGCTGTTTGAAGTTTAATAAGAGCGTCTTCCTGATCTACAATATCTGTGAAATCACTTCTCTCCCACTTGTGGATATCCAGAGCACCAGGTTTCTAAAGATATTTGATTGCTCTGTTTAGTATGACCTACAAATTTTAGTTCAGACAATGAGGGCCAGCATTTAGCATTGTTCTGCAATTGATTCTTGCCTTGTGTCTCGCTGTTTCAAGTTAATCAGAAAGATCATTTGGAAAGAGAAAGCATATTGACCTTTCCGTCTTGTTGTCAGAGGGAGTTAGGGAGTTCTGCATTCACAAACAGAGGAGAATATCTGGATGGAGATTCCTTGTGTAAGCTGCAAGATGACGGCTATTAATGCACATCATGTTCTTCCCTTTGTTGTTGATGTCAGCTTGAGATACATCCGGAATACTTTTCACAAGAAAGAATAAAATTCCATGCTCTGTTGGGTTTTATGTTTTCAAAGCCAGAGCATCTGCTGTTGCTGCACCTCAGAATTCCACCTTCACAACATAATGTTCTCTTCTACTCAATATGATTTAATCTGATTAAAACCCATAGTACCAACTTGAAGCATACTAAAGGTATTCAGGTTTGTTGTCCTTACTGGATCTGATAGTTGTTGTCAGCTGGAGGGCAAGCAGATAAAATGTTTGCTCTCTACACCAAGAAAACTTGATTTAATCCCAGTGAGACTTATTTCAAAATATCCATGTTTTAGGCTGCATCTGCCTCACGAGGGCTGTGGTCACACCTAAGGTTTAATCCAGCTCCAGTCCACCTTCAGAGCAAGATAATACATCAGCCAAGTGGCCAGTCATTTTCTTTCCATATTATCTGTCCCAAAGGTGAATTTTCTGAATTATTTAATACTGAAAGAAAACATCCTGACACTTTGCTGCTGTATTCTCTCACTCTGAAAGTGGACTGAAGCTGGATTAAGCCTTCTTCAGCACCTGGAAGCTGGCCTTTTTTCAGTCCTCTGCATGGGATACCTGGATGGGATTTTCACCCACTGAGTCATCTCTGGGCCTTTTTCCACTAGGGCTTAGAACCCTTCTAAGACCCCATTAGGAACCCACTTAGTACCTGATTGGTACCAATTGGGAAAGCCCTGTCCTCACCTGGACTCCACTGAAGGCCCCATCTGCAAGGCCCTGTCCCCACATGGGCAGTGGCAGTCCAGATTTAATAGGTCCTTCAGGCCCTTAAATCTGGATTTCCTGTGCACCTGATTAAAGATGTCCACAATGGGGTCATCAGGCATTTTCAAGATCTAGATTTCCAGGAGGACTCCATCTCAAAGATCTGGATCTTGAAGATCTGGATCTTTGACTGTGCATGGAAAAAGGGGGGTCCTTCTCCCTCCACCCATCTACATTAAGAGGAAAGCAAATGCCCCTAAACAAAGTTCTCTGAGAGTTCTTCAAGCAGGATTGAGGCAGAAGTGCTGTGGTTGGGGGCATGAGTACAATAAAAGCAAGTGGGTGAGTGGTTGGTTGGCTTTTGGTCACTTCAGCTGAGCTGACGCCAGAGCTGATCCTGGAAGGTTCTTGGCAGACATCAACATAAGTAAGAGGAGCCCTGCTGGATCAGGATGCAACCCATCTAGTCCAACATCTTGTCTCACATAGGAGGCCACCAGTTACTTTCTAGGTATTCTCAAGCAGAAGACAAAGGCGAAACCTTCACCTGCTCTTGACTCCCTGCAAGTAGAATTTAGAAGCATTCAGCCAGTCTCTCCAACCAGGATGCATCCATTCTTGTAGCCATTGATACAGCTGTCTTCCATGAATTTGTCTAACCTTTTCTTAAAGGTAGTAAATTCCATAGTCTATGTTTGGTCCTAACTCTCCCGCCCATCAGCTTCATAGAGTGCCTCCTGGTTCTAGTACTGTGCGATGGGGGAAAGAATTCTTCTCTTTCATCTTTGTCCACAACAAGCTTGATTTTATAAACTTCTAATGATTCCCCTCTTAAGTCCACCTTTTAAGGCTGAAGAGGCAACATTGCAGCCTGATCTCATAAGGGTGATATTCCAGCTCCCTGGTACTAATTTCCTTGCATTCAATTTAATATGAATCAAATACAAATACAAAAACCAAAACAACATTCGTGCACATCCCTAGCTTGCGGTTTTCAGACTGTATCAATGTGCAGTGATTAATGTAGGGGAATACAGAGATGGTGGTCAGAAGTGTTAGTTTTACAGGACATTTTAATAAATACTTTTTAAAAAAGCTTTAGTAATCCAAGGAAAAATTCATAGTAGTGAGGGTGGAGCCAAGATTGATTTGGACTAAGCTATCCAGACAATCTTTCCCTCGTATATATAAAAAACAACATAAGTCCAGCAAGGTAGTTAGTAGCATTTGGAGACTAACAGGAAAAGAGTTGGTGGCATGAGCTTTCATAGACATGCCTACTTCTTCAGATGCTGGGTCCCCTTTCTGGGGGGATTGCTAGTGTAGTTATGTCCTTATTAAAAGCAAAATGTGTAGAATCCAGGAAAGATGTGTAGAGCCCTGATTGTAGGTCTTGGATCTCCCAATAAGCTGAATTCTAGTATCACTGAGACATTTCAGAGTGCTTTTAATGGCCAGCCTTAAAGTGCTACTGTGCCTTTTATGAGATCTCATTGAGTTGTCTCGTGGGGCCCGATTAGGCTTCAAGGTAAGCTCTAAGACCAAAGTTGGTCTGTCTCCATAAGTGAGCCAGGTGAATGAGGCGGGTTCATGGTAAACCATGCTGAGCCCAAAAACTCCAACTCCAAGTGCATGATGAATCCTGTTGGTTGAAGGAATTTGTGACATTTTATGATCTTTTCTGAATTTCCGTAAAGATCTAATCATCTTGAATGGTTGCCTGAAATTTTCTAGAGTTTCAACTGTAATGATGGTATTCATTCCATGGAAGGAAAGGGAAGGAGGGAGGGAGGAAGGGAGGGAGGAAGGGAGGGAGGGAGGGAGGGAGGAAGGAAGGAAGGAAGGAAGGAAGGAAGGAAGGAAGGATAAAGTTATGGTTCCATCGGAGCACATTCAGGCAGTGTAAATGTCAATTACAGTGGCAGCATGTTAGTTTAATGCCCATTGGCGATATAAAAATTGCTCTTCCACCATTTTTATGATTCTTCATAAAACAAAGGTTTATTAAGCTAACTTAACAGCTGCAAGGCAAGGTACTACAAATTAAATAAGCTGTGCTTAGAGTTCCTTTCTTTTGTTATAGAACCCTTGGCAGCTCTCCCACTTTCTGTTTTAAGTCAGTGTGATTAAAAACTAAAGATGGTAAATGTGTTTTTAAAATGTTTAATAGCAAATGCCCTGCTGCTTTCTTCTGTGCCATAACTTGAATTGAGATGTATTTAAGGTAACAATCCAAGGGGCTAACAAAACAACCTCATACTGTACTCAAGGATAAGAAAAGTGACTGCCCACAGTGCAAAGCTCTGCCTGGAAACCTCATACTGATCTTGGTTCAGCCCAAAATGGACAAAAAGCACAAAATAGGCAAAATGAGGCATCCGAATGGAGCATTCTGCTGCCTCCATTCCCTCACTGGTGATGCCGCAGGACCTGCTGCTGGATAAGAAGACATGCTTTGTCTGATAATGCTCTTAGGTTCTATAATCGGTAGGTGGACAAATACATGAGAATGCTTCTTAAGGATCAGCCATCCCTACTATTTCATGCTTTTGCTTTTATACATTTGAAAAATGTGGCTTCACACACACACGAGCCAAGAGGTCAAGTTTCTGAGAGACCGTCCACATAATCAAGCCAGTCCAGGGGTCAGATATCAGGGCGGAGCCAAGTCAGAAGATGAGGCAGAGTCCAAAGGGTTGCCAGAACAGATCTGTTATTGCAACCTCAGATCTAATGGTTGTAGCTAAGGAGCTCCCTGTGGGCCAGGTGCTTCTATTGAAGATGCTTTAAAACTGTCTCCATTCGCTTGTGATAAAGATGCCTTCTTCCTACAGAGCCGACACACCCTGGTCTACTGTCAGCCAGGTCTGTTGGTTCAGGAGCAGGCCTGGCATCTGCCATGCCTGTGCTAGATTGGGAAGGCTCCAACTGAGGGTCCTGCTTCATCAGTGTCTGGAGGTGCACCTGCCTAGAATTCATCATCCGAGGACTCAGATAGGGCATAAAAGTGTTTTTTGACATTCAATTTGTAACAAATCAAATATTTGAAATTTTGTATTTGTACCAATGTACTTGTATGAATTCGTATGGATATTCAATATGAATGAATATGTATTGGATACGAATGAATACATATCTGAAACATATCCAAGATACATATTGCATACATATCCCATAATGAATCCAGACTGAATCCACTTTTAATATACTCTCAATCCATGTTGAATGCACTCTAGATCCATTGCAGATGTCTGGCACATTGACTTTCCCATGTCCCCAGTTTAACAAGTGTCTGAACTATTTGGACAAATGTCGAAACTATTCATACATATGTCTGAAACATTTGTATTTGTACCAATGTTAATCTACAAATGTCGTAGCATTCTATTTGTGTATGAATGTCCAAATTCGTACAAATAATGAATGTTACAAATATTTGTACACATCCCTAGACAGGACAGATGGACTGAACCTTCTGTCCGCATCATGCTCTTTTATTATTTCATATTTATATTTTATACATAAATTTTACTCAGTAAACTTCTTGTAACAGTGTTTTCAGTATGACACATTTTAATAGAATTTTGTGCATATGATACGTATAACTCTGTCTACCCTTGCATGAAATGCGTCTTTATTGGAAAATTGCGTTTCAGAATTTCCAGGGATGTTGGTTTGTGTTTTGGTTCAGGAAATGGTAGGAATAAATTCATTTGTGGTCCCAATCCCTGATGAACTCCATGTGAGATGCCCCAAGGTGTCAAACTTAAGTTCCACATTGCTAGTTTCTGGAGTCTGCCTCAGAGATTAAAAAAAAACACACACACTTTAAAAGAGTGCCTCCAAGTTCCTGCCCCTGAAGTCACTCCAATGCAAGGGTCAGTGGTGTTGTAAACTGCTGAGGGATAGAGGAGGGCAATAATGCAATGGTGTAGACAAACTAGGGATGTTCACAATTTTTTTTTTTTGCATTTGAGTTAGAGTCAAAACATTCAATTAGATTCAAATGTTTAAAATCTAAATGCAACAAAAAACGATTTGAATCCTATACATTTGAATCTATTCGTTCGAATGTTAGATACTAATTTGATGATACGAATGTCAGCAACATTCGTATTTAAAGATATGGATGTCAACAGCATTCATATGTGTTATATGTACCTGTAGGCATTTTGTATGCACCCTGTTTTATCCCATATGCATCCCGTTTTGGTTCCGTATTATAAGTGAAAATGCATACAGATATGTATGATATTCGAACAGATATACATATCATTCGAATCATTTGAATGAATGTTTCGGAACATCTGAACTTCGTTTGAATGTTTAAATTCAAATGTGAAGACATTCTATTCAAATTTGAATGTCCACATCCACTCAAATTTGATCGAATTTTGAATGTTTAGAACATCCATGCACGTCCCTACTCCAAACAGCAAGCTCAAAATGAGGAGTTTACCTTACTTCACAGTAAAGTTGCTCCGCAGGGACAACAGATTGTCCCCACAGTCGTCAGTACTGTGGAGGCAAGGCCAGTATTGAATGCAGAGAGGTTTCCTCTGTTCACCTGCACTGCTCTTCCCTGTCTGATAGGCCTCCTGCTCTTGAGATCTCATCCAAACATCCAGGAAAATGCGGGGAAAGGAATGATCCTCAGTAAATGCCCTTGTCAGTAGATTTTTATTTTTATTTTACTCCAGAGAATCGTTCTATAATGTGCAGGGGCTGTGGAGCATTGTAAAGTCTGTCTGGCAGGTTGGAAGCTTCTCTGCAGTCCCTTCAAAGTTTTGATCCTGTCTAGACCCAGGCTAAACATCTAACATCACGTCACCCAAGGCAGTCTCTGTGCCATGCCCTTGCCTCAATTCAGATTGAGTTGGGTCACCTGCTGGGGCTTCAAGGCCAGGTACTTTCATTCCTGGCTGTTGGAGCCTTCAGAATAGCACAGGGCAATGTGAATGACCTTCTTCCACGACCGTCCGTCCGTCTACCCACGCACCCATCCAAGAAATTTATATCCCACCCTTCATCTAAGGGTCCCAGAGTAGGTTATAATAAGAAAAAAAAACCTTAAAAAATATTAAAACAATTAAAAATGTAATGCTCCCTCCCACTACCCTGCATAACAAGCCATTTAAACGTTAAAAGCCTGGGTGAAAAGTCTGTTTTAACCAGGCTGTTCTGTGGGGCCACCACAGAAAAGACCCTCCCGTATGTCTCTATGCTTTGCACTTCTGAAAGGGAAGGAATTACAAGAAAGCCCTCTCCTTGAGATCTTGGTGCATGGGTATGTCTGTATGGCAGAGACTCCCATCATCAGTCAAGCAAGGATCCATTCTAGTCAGAACAATTCCAGCTGGAGAAATCCAGCCCCTGCAAGTGTAGCAACTGCTTTAGTCAGAAAGGAGCACTTCCTGTAGTTGGAGACTATTTCTAGTATTTGTGTGTACATACTAGGTGAGCCAGTTTGGTCTGGTGGTTAGGGAGCCAGACTCTTATCTGGGAATACCGGGTTTGATTCCACACTCCCCCATGAAGCCAGCTGGGTGACCTTGGGCTAGTCACAGCTCTCTTCTTCTTCTTCTTCCTCAAGTAGCAATGTGAATCACGTGAACATCCAGACATCTATGAACTCGCGTTTACATTGTCCCTGGCTGGTGGCCATGCTGGCAGTGGCTTCTTATGAAAACTGAAGTCTAAGAATTTCCACAGCTGTGCTTCAGAAAGTGAAAAATAATAACACTGTCACCCACTTTTCACATGACCATTGAGCTGAGGGGGGGGGGATATGGAGGAAAAGGTTAATTGGGAATGGAATTAATGGTTTAAGGGTATAATCACAGCACTGTAGCTGCAGAACCACGTGCAGTAGTTTAATAAGGCTGTTTCTTTAAGAAAGAGATAATGTATCGTGGCAGCTATATTTTATCATGTCTCTGTAGCAGCAGAGCTTGCCTTCTCTTTGCTAAATGGGTTAATTGTGCTGTAAATATCCTTGCAAGGGACAGCCAGGTGTGATATTAAAGTGAATTGCCAGACATCTTCCCACTACTTTTAAAACACCTGCTTAGCTCCCCATCTGCATTACTCATATCCCATCATAGTTCAGCAAGGTAAATTGTGAGGGAAGTGGGTGTTTTGCAACTGCCGCGGTTCTAATTGCACATAGTTTTCTTTTCTTTGGGGATACAATGTGCTGTTTAGTGAGAAATATAGGCTCATCAGGCTGCTAAAGTGAAATGTTGCTGGTGCAACTGGCAGATGTGATCCAAACTGTAGTGTGCAAAGTAACTGAACCTCATCTAGAGGCCAATTCACACTTAGGCTTCTGGTAAGCAATTAGCACACCTCTGGTGAAGAGCATACGCATGCCCACTAGGCTCCTATAGCCTAGAAGTGTGCCCACCCAGAGTTGTACTAATTGCTGGTTAGGTTTGGAGCATGATTTAGTGCTCCACACCTATCCCAACCTATACCCCAAACTTACTGCAACTGTAGTAACCACTAGGCTGCCCAGCCTTTCCCCTGCACCCCGGCGCCTGTCACTTTAAATGAGTCCATTTTGCTTATGAGCCCCAAGGGGCTAGGAATTTTCCTTCTTCATAGACTTACAGTATACGTGCATCACTGTCCAAGGCACTAATCTCTCTGTTTAACTCCATGCAAATGCCTGCAGGCAATAATGGTGATTCTCAGCCATGTGGAGAGAAAAATAGCTGCCCTTCTCTTCCTGTTGAGATTTTTCCTGCCACTGTCCAGAGGAAGTGACATCACAAGGACCTCTGACCTGTCAGACCCCTGCCTTCATTCATTCACCTCTCCAGATGTTGCCTTGATGTCATTTCCCCCACGCCCCTTCTTTGGCTGTATAAAAACCCCTGGCAAAGATTAAACACTCTTTTTTTCCTGCTAATCTCTGCCTCCAGACTCTTCAATCCCTTCCCCCATTTTCTAGCCTAAATTGGGTCAGTCATTACTGGTTGGTCTCCCGGATTGTAGCCGGTCAAAGCCTGGAAAAAATCTATCGGAACACTTGGAGTATCGCAGCAGCTCTCCAGCTGTTGCCACCAACTTCCCTGGGCCCTCGATTCTGTCGCGTATCCAGAACATGACAGCAAGCATCTGGTGGTGTGACCATTGGCTCCTCGTCCATCATGCTGCATGCGGTGGGTAGGGAGTGCATTGTCTGTGCATGTGTGGCCACATTGCTCATCAGGATTGGTCCCCTTAAATGAGTGAGAAGAGTGGGATAGGAAAAGCCAACTCTCTTTTTCTCTTCCTCCTCCTCCTCCTCCTTGAGACGCTGGGTGTTTTTCCACTGTCAATTGTACCCATTTTTGCACCCATTTTTGTACCTTTTGGCTGTGAGCCGGATGATCTCATTTCTACTATGGCACCCATTTTGAACCCGATTGTTTCCACTGCCATGGGGGAAATCCAGATCTTTTTGACCTTTAATCCGGATTTTCTGTAGACCCCATTAATGGGGTCTACAATGGGGTCTTCTGCCAGAAAATGCGGATTAAAGGGAGCCTGTTTCCACTGGAAACAGGCAATGGGGTCCAAAGGAGGCTAGGGGGAGGGGATGCACCTTTGACACCCCCCCAACATTGGCTTCGAAGTGACTTCGAAGTGACTTCAAAGTTGACTTCACATTCACTCGAAGTGACTTCGAAGCATGAGCTCAACTTTGAAGTCACTTCGAAATCACTTCGAAGTTGCTTCGAAGACTGCACCCCCCTGCCCCCCAAAATACCTGGGGTAATGGACCGACCCCTTGTGGGTCGATCCGGATTCCCCAGATGGGTGCAAAGCTTTTTCCACAGCAGGGGTGTTAGCACCCATTTCTAATGGGTGCTACACCTCCTGTGAAAACACACTGGGTGCTTCCCTTAATCCGGATCTACTAGAAAACACCCCCTGACAGATTTCAGGTATGAGTAAAGTTTCAAAGCTTATACTATTGGACCAAGAATATTAGATCCAAAGACAATAGGAGCCATATGGTGTGACCTTCCAATGCTAATATATCTTCCATTTTCTCTTCTATTTTTCTGATACGTGGTGACTTTCATTCCTTTCCAGAAGGAGGGAGGGGAAGGGAGACAATTACCAACATAGTGACCCTCGGATCTCACTGACATCAGGTTGTTGTTGTTGTTTTCTTGACTGTTTCTTTCACGTGCTGTTGCACTTAGCATAATATAGCAACGTGACAACTATGATAATAGAGTGCAAAGAAATAACATCGTGAGAAATAATGCGTGGAAGGAAGGATCCATAAATCCATGACTGTAAGTACTGTGACGAGGGATGTGCACGAATATTCGTAACATTCAAAATTTGTACAAATTTGTTCAAACACGGACATTCAGATTTGAATCAAATGTTCGCACATTCCAAGATTGACATTTGAATTTGAATCGAATTATTTGGAACACTTGTAGAAAGCTTTATTATATTTGTGAACCTGGGGAGGTGGGAAAGTGGCTGCCCCAGTCACATCTTCAACAGATCCAGAGTGGATTCAAAGTGGATTCAGGCAGATTTGGCGCATACAGAGCAGATACATAGGGGATACGTATCGGATACCTAGGGGATTCATATTGAACATTCGTATCAAATGTGTATCAAATATTCATATTGAATTTGAAGCCTACCACATTCAGAGGGGATCTGTTTGAACGAATATGAATTTTCTTGCATTTGATTCAATACAAATTAAACAACAACAACAACAAAATTGCAAATCCCTGTTACTAATGTCCAAGGTATTTAATATTCCAGACTCTCTGGGAAGAAATAGTCAAGACAAAAACAATGACCTGATGCCAGTGAAATCCAAGGGTCACTGTGTTGGTAATTATCTCCCCCCCCCCACCCCACCCCACCCCCAAGGTACTGGAAAGGAATCTGCTTGAGATGCCCATAAGCAATTTGTGGGCCACTGTGTGGGATAGGATGCTAGACTAGATGGGCTGCGGCCTGATCCAGCAGGGCTCCTCTTACGTTCTTATATGTTCTTAGGTACCTTCTAGCATTATGTCCTTGGTAGGAGGCTAAACCAACATACTGGTGGTGCAGAAAACATGAATGAGCTTATTGCTGCTTAATGCTGACAGACTGAAAAAAGGGAAAGAGATGAAACCCTTTGAAGGCTGCATTTACCAAATTAAAGAGCAAATGATGCACAACAGATTTCCATGCTGGGTAATTTTTGGATTGCTCTGGGATATTTAACTTTGGCATTAAAACTGAAGTTGATCAGTACATCTATTTAAAACACACACACACAGTTGTTTCAGCTTTTCAGGACTCCTTTAGTGTGGATAAATGATTAATCCTACATCTAGGGAAATAGGGGTTAATCTGGAGAGAAGAGGGTGGATAAAGTGAAATTTAAAGAAACTGCAGTAAATCAAAGATAATGAGAAATTCTGCTCTCTTGAGATGCTCAAACCACGTGTGTTTTGCAACCTTTGAATAATAACATTTTTTTCCTGACATATTATTTAAGATAAGCAATGAGGCACAAAATGAAATATGGTATTGCAAGCCAGATGCTATTCTATTATGTACAGATCTGCTAGGGGGCACATATATTAGAGCTGGAATTGATCAAATATACTTTTCCATTAGCTCTGTATTTAGCAGTGATTAGTAATGGTAGCTAACCAATCTCCTTAGGTTGTAATGACTGAGGGTAAGAGAAAAGCATAAAATTACCACTGATGAGTATTAAAGGGCCACAAAATATGCTGGTTGAATAAGTACCTTCTTAGTACGCTGTCTGCTGAGGGTATACATGCTTTATATACTCCCAACCAGGGATTTAATTGATCACATAAACACACATAGAGAGAACATCGCTGTGCATGGCACATGCACAAGGAGAAAAACGACCTGTTCCTTTGCATCTGAAGAAGGAAAAAGAACAAGCTAAACTGGATATGACACGGTTCATCCAATTAGCAACCTAATGATGATCTCCTTTGAGAATGGAGGAGATGCAATTCAGAGAGAGATCTGGTTTTTGTTCTTGGACATCATTGTGATAGGAGCATATAAAATTATGCCATAGTTAATGGGGGGGGGGGAAAGGTGGTTAGGTATTCCTTTGCTTTACTTTCTCTTATAATCTTAGAAGGGTGGGTCATCCAGCAACATTGAGGTGCTCTTCTGAGTAGCAGGTTCTCCTGTGATGTAAAGGAGGAGTCAGTCACCCATATATTGTTACCCCACTCAGGGGATTTTTGCAACTTTTATGTCTGTCTTCTCAAGGAAGACAAGTGCCCTTTCTGCACTGGGCAGTTCTCAGATTCATGGAGGAAGACAGAGGGCATGTGCCAGTTGAGCTTATATTTTCGTAAGGGTTAAATTGGAGAGATAACCAGGGAGGAGGTCCTGGTGTGTCTTAATAAACTAAGTGTTAACAAATCACCAGGACCAGATGACATTCATCCAAAAAAATTTAAGGAACTGAAATGTGAAACTGCTGATCTTCTAGCAAAAATAAAAAAACCTTTCTGTAAGATCAGGCTCTGTGCCTGAAGGCTGGATGGTAGCAAATACAACACCAATCCTCAAAAAAGGATCCAGGGGGTGATCCATGAAATTACAGAACAGTTAGCTTAATGTTGGTTCCATGTAAGGTGATGGAGACCATCATTAAAGATAAAATTAGTGCACTAGAACCAGGGGGTACTCTATGAAGTTGGTGGCCAGGACAGTAAGATCAGACAAGCAGAAGTATTTCTTCATCCAGAGGGTCACTGGTCTATGGAATGTCTCTGCTTGAGATGCCCATGGGCAGTTGGTGGGCCACTGTGCACAACAGGATGCTGGACTAGATGGGCTGTGGCCTGATCCAGCAGGGTTCCTTGTATCTTCTAAAATCAAGGATTAAAGGCAAACATCTAACATACAAAGCATCTCAGTTCATTCCCATTTCTGATACTCCCACATCTGGCATAACAAACTCAAGGTCCTCAAACCAACCAGTGTTCTCAAGCCTTGTTATCTGCATACCAGATTGACCACCAATTAAAGGAAACATCAGGATTGTGAGAAACAGCAAGGAGTCATGTCCGTGACTAGAAAACAAAGAGAGCAGCTCTGTGAACATAGTGCTGACAGACTATAATGGGATATTATGCTGAATGCTGAATGCTAGTGCAGGCTACAACAGGCCCAGTGTGGAAAGGCCTTCTATCTCTGTGTCTTAATCCGGATCACCGGCCTGCCATCTGAATGCTAATGAGGGTCAAGGAGGCACCATCACCTTTTAGTTTGGCTCCATCTGCGCGAGATGGAACCAGACCTGCTTAATAATAGCTCACTGCCAGTAAGGGAGAGCGCTGGAATGGGATGGGATGCCGTGGTGGCACCTCTGGGCCCATTTTGGAATTCTTTGGAAGCCAAAAAAGCATGCAGCTCCCTATCTGGGGATTGTGTGACGTGCACAGACCCGTAAGTACTTAGGAGAGAAGTGTGCGGTGGTGGCAGCATAACAAAATGTAAGTGGAGTGGGGGGGGGGGTTCACTTTGTTTTGTGCACAAATATTTGTACAAATATTCGTGCATGAATACAGAGCTCCCACATTTGGAGTGGGGGTGATCTGGCCAAAGTGGGATATTCCCACATTCTGTTTGCATCATATCGAATGTGGGGAAATTGGCTTCGTGCTCACCCCTAAATTCTGACGTTCTTCCAGCTGATGCCCCTTCAACTCATCCATTGAAGGCAAATGTTTGACATTTGTGAACGGTGCCTTGCAATGCAAATATATGTGTAGCTAGATGGAACCTGCTGTGCTCTGTGTCTGTGTTGTTAAGGGTTTGTTTATTTTAGAATAAAATAAGATAAATTGTCAGGTGCTTGAACAGCAAACCACCTCATTGCTCTTTGAAGTTTTGTTTGTTTGTTTGTTTAGGGGGAAGTGTGAATCCTCAAGTTGAAGTGATTTAGAACTGGTTTAACCATTTTAATATCACCCTGTGCCTTCCTCCCCCATTTCAGACCTGCTTGCCCGCTCCGACCGGGTATAACTTATTACTCCTTTTGCGAAGCAGCAATTATCCTAATTACACTTCACCACTTAAAATCATCTTCCTAGAGATGATTTACAAGAGATACATAAAAGAGATCCATACATGATGACACTCTTACTTGTTTGGCCTGGAGCAGTTTGTGTTTTTCAGCTTAATCAGAATTCTTATGATAAGGAGAAGCGCTCTAATGAGTCCGTATAGGGCGCCGATGCCTAAAGACACATTAAAGACTATGCTGGGTTTCTGCCTGTCTCTGCCTCTTCCCTTTTCAAAAAGCTTTTGGAGAACAGGCAGATCTTTATGTGATTATTGTGTTGTGGCAATAATTGTCTCTTGGGTCTGTGAGATTCTAAGAGCAGATTTGGAGTTTGGCTTTCTCCCTGCTCCTCCATTGAGAAGTACAATATTAAGGCTTTAAAAGGTTCACCTCTGTTGATAACCCCCTTGAAGCAAATGAAAGTTATAACCTTTGGACCTTGAGAGGTAGGATCAGAATATTTTTTTTTCCTCACTCATGAAATGTTGCATTAGCACTTTGTTAATAGATGAGAAGAGATTAGAGGAGAAGAGAAACGTATTGATTAGTCCAGAGACCATGGTCACGTCCCCATGCACTATAAAGTCCAAATTGAATCTGAATTCAGCAAGGAGGATCCCCATGCAAAGCCCCCAAACCGGGCTACATGCAGACCAAATCATCCAAATCCATACTAAATTTAGTCCTCTAGAAAACTGTTCTCACTGTGGTTTGAGAATGAAGTACGCATTATTTTGAGGTCCAAGTCTGCGCATAGGGACGCTCCCAGGCTATTTGGGGAGAGGATAGACTCTGGTGTCATTAGGCTGTGACTTGATCCAACAGGGCTTCTCTTACGTTCATATGTTACTCCCACCCACATATATTCCCCCTGTCTGGCTGGGGCCTTTGTCTTTGTCAGCCATCTTTGGAGACTTTGGGGGCATCTCCACAATACTAGAGTCAACCTTTGTGCAACACTATAATTCATGCTATAATGCTGGGGGTTGGGAGTTTGGGGAGAGGGTCAAGGAAAACCTTAAAGCAGTGGTTCTCAACCTGGGGGTCGGGACCCCTTTGGGGGTCGAATTACCCTTTCAGAGGGGTCGCGACGAGCCTCCTGCCACCCTTCCCTCCCACCTCCCAGCTGCTCCGCCCCTGTGGTTGGGGGTCCCCACAACATAAGGACCTCCATTAAGGGGTCACGGCATTAGGAAGGTTGAGAACTGCTGCCTTAAAGGATCAGTTCACTTCACTGGGAAGTAAAGATATGGGATGGATTGGGTGTCCCCACTTCAGAATGCCCAGTCCATTCCAAAATTACCCGGCAGTTTACTACGGGCTAAGTAAGTGTGATCATGGCTGTACTAGCAGCAGTCGCCTTGCCATTGCTGCAGCAACTGGGTGACGCAGTGCACAACTGTGGCTGAACTGCCCCATCCTTCACCTGGAAGAGGTGCGACAGGTCCATGCCAGAGCATACTCGCCATGCCCCAGACATGGCTAGTCTACCTGTAGAACATTGTTTAGTCCTTCACTGCCATCTGGCCAGGGGGTGGTCCAGAACTTGGAGAGCAGAATGCAGGACCATTCTCTTCAATAGCAGATTTTGCTTGTGAGGTGCATTTTGGGGGATGCTGTGGCTAGAGCAGAAAGCAGGGCACCTCAGACCTTGGTCCCTGGCATCTTCCAAGAGGAAGGCAACGACAAACCAGTCCTGTATTTGCCAAGAAAGCTGCATGAATATATGCAGGGCATCAGTGGGTGTCAATTCTCAGGTGAGAAAACAGAACCGCAACAAAAGCAATGCTCTGTATACCTTCACCTGACGTTTTGGAGACGTGTTAGTTACTGATACACTGTTGTCCTGCTTCATTCTTCCCTTAGGTTTTGCTAAACCTACCGATGCCGCCTCCTTGTCGGGATGATGTCCTTTTGGCTGCGTTCTAATGGCATTCACCTGTGAATGGTGAATGTAGAAGCTGTGATCTCAAAGTTTCACCCTGGGAAGAACTTTGCAGAACTTTGCCACTAAATGAGCAAGGCGCGTCGAAGCACCAAGCTAGGTAACTGAAAGGTATTATGACTTCTTTATCAGGGGAAAACATGAAAAAACAAAGATTTCTCTCTGTGTGTGTCTTAGTCACATGTACAGTTTATTCTGTTGCAGCAACAGTTATCAAGAGACCACAGGGCACAATTTCAGGGCAGCCCCAATAGGAACCTGGACTCCAAACCCCTTACCCCTGAGCCAATATACAAAGGTCCAAAAACTATTAGGATAACTGCAGAGGTGTATCAGCAAATGAATGGAGACTCTGATCATACATCCTTTGATGCAGGCAGCGCTCCTTCTTGTATTTTCCAAATTGAAGAGAGGGCTTCAAAATACAGTTCTGCTCTTGATATCGAAAAAGCTTCACCCAAGCCCTGCCAACTTAATCTGTAACTTAATCAACCCAGATTTTGTCACCTGAAGGGTTGGATTAACATGGCCCCAGCATTGACTTTTTAGAGTTCTTTCTTATTATTGATACCTTTCCCCTCAGTTTTGTATTGATTAATAACTGAGTTTAGTCAGCCTATATTTTAAATACCACAAAAAACTTGGGATTTTTTGTCTGTTGGGCCAGTCGGCCTTTTATTAGATTTTATGTATAACTGATGTGTATTACCCCTATGTATTTTTGTATATGTATACTTTACTTTTGATATGGTCTAATTGGACTAATCAATAAACATATCTATCTATCTATCTATCTATCTGAAAAAAAACATGTACAGTTTATTCAATCAGTGATAAACATGGTTCCTGAACTGTTTTGAGCCGCCTCCATCTTCCATAGTGTTTGGGAGACAGGAAAAAAAATCAAGTTTAGGAGGCAGAAAGAGTGAAGGACAGTATGTGGAACAGGGGTCTTAATGCACCCTATGCATTCTTCCATCAGTTAGTTAAATGCTGTACATTATATCTGAGGGGGTTCTTGTAATCTGGACCAAGTAAAACGATGCTGGAAAGTAGTAGAATAGTGAAGCAAAACTTTCATTGGTTCTGCAGACAGGGAAGGAAAAGAAGTGATCTGAAATACAAATGAATGTCCATATTGTGGCAGGTCAAATATGTTTTTCCAGTGTCAAATAAAGCTGGAGCAGAGGGAAGCTGTGTCATGAAACATCTGAGCATTAGCTTACTTATGACTTGGCCCCAGAATATTTGTGGCTTTTAATTTAAATGATTTTTATTGCAACAGGATGTTGGTTCCCAAGCCTTTGTGTGCAATAAGCAAAGATCAATGTTATGCAGATCTGTTGCAACTTCTTCATATACACTAGCCCCACCAACTTCTAAGCACATATCTGCAGGGCAAGCATCTACTCAAGTGCTATGACTGAATGTGGGAAGGAGGAGAAAACATGCCTGCTTGCAGCTGAATGTCCATGTGGCACCGTTTCTGCATTGAATGTTAAGTCCATTGAACTTTCTTCCGTAATTGGCAACCATTTATCTTGATTATGTGAAGGAATCTCTTTTTGCAATTAGAAAGTTGCCTGCTTAGTAGATCAGTCCATTGAATCTAACTGGTCCTTGGTTTTGTTGTTCCTGAGCAATAATTAAGAACGTAAGAACATAAAAACATAAGAGAAGTCCTGCTGGATCTGGCCACAGCCCATCTAGTCCAGCATTCTGTCACACTCAGTTGCCCATGGGCATCTCAAGCAGAGACAAGGACAAATCCCTTGCTCTTGAATTCCAGCACATGGCCTTAGAAAGATGTACTTAGGCATTCATTCTAGTAGCCATTGATACATCTGTCATCCATAAATTTGTCTAACCCTACCTTGAAGCAATCTAGATTGGTAGCTGTCACCACCTCTTCTGGCAGCACATTCCATAAACCGATGATCCTCGGGTGAAGAAATACTTCCCCTTGTTGGATCCGACTCCCCTACCCATCAGCTTCATAGAGTGCCCCCTGGTTATAGTGTTGTGTGATAGAGAAAAGAAATTTTCTCTGCCCACCTTTTCTATATAGTGCATGATTTTATATACTTCAATCAGGTCCCCTCTTAAACGCCGTCTCTCCAGACTGAAGAGGCCTAGATGTTGCAGCCTGGTTTCGTAAGGGAGGTCTTCCAAACCCTTAATCCTTCTGGTTGCCCTTTTCTGCACCTTTTCCAGTTCAACAATATCCTTTTTGGGGTGTGGTGACCAGAATTGTACACAATATTCCAAATGTGGCCTCACCATAGATTTATAGAGATGCTAGAGTGAGCCAGTTTGGTCTAGCGGTTAAGGAGCCAGACTCTTATCTGGGAACACCGGGTTTGATTCCGTCCTCCCCCATGGAGCCAGCTGGGTGATCTTGGGCTACTCACAGCTGTCTTCTGAGCTCTCACATCCCCACCCATTTCACAGGGTGTTCTGTTGTGGGGAGAAGAACAGAAACCTTTGTCAGCCACTTTGAGTCCCCTTAAATGGGTGAGAAAAGCCGGGTAGAAAAGCCAACTCCTCCTCCTCTTCCTCTTCCTCTTCCTCTTCCTCTTCCTTCTTCTTCTTCTTCTTCTTCTTCTTCTTCTTCTTCTTCTTCTTCTTCTTCTTCTTCTTCTTCTTCTTCTTCTTCTCCTTGCTATGTAATTTTAATGGAGCATCAGGTAAATATAGGTTCGTATGAAACAGTTGCATTCAGTCTGACGAGGCTCCAGGGATGTTCTGCCCATCACTCCCAATCATTCTTCTTTCTAGGCAGAACCAGGTGCTGATTAATTCCTCCCCATTCTGATAATAGCTTTATATGTTATACTTCAAGGCACAAAGCATACTGAGCATTGTAAAATTGCATGTTGATTGTTTCTTAGGAGATTGATTACCATATCTTTCTTCTTAAAAGCTGTATACGTAGTTAAAACATTCCAGTTATTTGTCATATTGTTAGTGTGGAGCAATAAAAGTTCCTATCAATTCAGCCTATTAGATATCAAATGCTGAACACAAGTTATGCACCATCATACCTAATCCAGTGGCAATGAACAAAGCGATTTGGAATAAATTCTGCCTGGATGCAGTTGGATAATACGCTGTGGCACTCTGTACATGTTCTTGACACGCCCTGAGAGCTTTTCCCAGCAATCGCAGACACACTATAAATGCACCATAGTGAAGATTTTTTACATTTTTTCCCTTTTCCTTTTCTTCAATTGAATTTTGCAACAGTACAATAAACAAAACATCAATCATTATGACTCAAAAGTTTAACAATATAGTTACTTGCACACACAAAAAATGCAATAAACCCAAAATAACATTGATAAGGTAAGTACAATTCTAAAAGAAGACCAGAACTAGAATCTAAGTTGTGAATCTTAAATGAGGAAAATTAGAAGTCAACATATGGTTCAAGAAGGAAGACTCAAATGAGGGTTTAGGTCTAAGTGACATGTTTGATTTAGCCACATTGAGTAAAGGCATCCACTTTCCCCTGAAACTAATCATTAGAATTAATACCCTGCACCTTGTTTTTCTTAGCAGTTATTAGATCATTTAGAGCCAAAGCCCATACTCTTGGGCCCTGGTCACCCAAGTCTAAGACAGGACAGCCTATTTATTAATTCAGATTGAGGTCATACCAGTCACACATAGGTTGTCCTGAGGCCGACCCCACCTTGGACTGTATTGCTCACACCTTTCTACATGATCAACTGGGTTCTCCTTTTGGCTCTCCATCTCTTTTCCTGCATTGGATCTATCTCCTTTCTGATTGGATGCCGTTCTGTTGCTCAAGGGAGGTGAGGGCGTGTTTGCAGTTCTTTTTAAAGTCTGCTCCCCCACCTCCGTGCCCCCTTCTTTTTTTATGTGCTTTTCTCCTCCGTGCAATATAGAGTTCACTCTTCAGTGGAAGATAAACAACATTTGGACAATGTGACATTATATGCATAAATACTTTGCAGTACAGAAATGAAAGTCTGACCATTTCCAAGCAAGCACTTGGACAACTACATCAATATATCCATGCAGTTGATTTGGCAAGACTACAGAGGGGGTTTGCCACGATCTTCGTCCAAGGAGATGCCATGAATTGAAGCAACAGCCATCTGATTTTCGAGCAGTTTTTCTACTACTGACCTAATAGCAGTAACAATATTAAATTCAGTCTTGCTTTGGCATTTTCCCACAATTCCTCTTGACTGTCTGCCTTGAATACTGTGCAGTGGAACAAAACATCTTCCATGTCTTGAATAAAAATTGAAGAAACAATGAGCTAGTGAAACTTTCCAAATGACACGGAATTTAGGAATGTCCCGAGGAAGATGGCAAGAAACTTCAAAAGAAAACTGACAAAATAAGTTGAATGATCGGAAGAGTGATGGATGACATTCAGCATTAGCTAACACAAATTGGATTAGAAGGAATGTTTTTCAACTAATGGTGCTGGCGTCTCAGTTAACTATACCCCTATTCTCTAAAACTCATTTTAAATGCCTGAAGCATGTAGTAGTTGTCAAAGTGGTGAAATATAATGATGAGATATAATGAGATTAATGTTTCCAAAGATGTTAAAAATAGAGCAGAGCTTAACACATCCAGGGCCTTATGCATGTAGCAGCTGATGTGAACAAGCAACTGTCGGTGAATAATTTTGGTCTCTGCTGGGGAACAGTAAAGTGCTGGGTATCTGCCCACCAATTTGGAGAGAAGGGCTGAGTGGTGAAACCTTCCATGAACTGGAATCCTGCGTGTTCAGTGAAGCTCTTATAGAACATTGGACTGCCCTGATAGTGTTTTGCAAATGTCCAAAGGACATTTAGAACATTCTGTTCTTTGGAGTAGTAGTTTTCAAGCTTCTTCACAGACTGGGAATCTTCCCATGTTGATTTATTTTCTAAGACAGGGCTGGTTAAGTCCTTGGGTGTTTTTCCACTGCAGCCCTTAGATCCAGATCTAAAAGATCCGGATTAAGGGAAGCACCCAATGTGTTTCCACGGGAGGTGTAGCAACCATTAGCAATGGGTGCTAACACCCCTGCTGTGGAAACAGCTTTGCACCCATCTGGGGAATCCGGATCGACCCACAAGGGGTCGGTCCATTACCCCAGGTGTTTTGGGGGGCAGGGGGGGCAGTCTTCGAAGTCACTTCAAAGTCACTTTGGAGTCACTTTGAAGTTCACTCCGAAGATCAGCACAGACTTCAGAGGCACTCTGGAGCTATTTTGCACAGACTTCGAAATGACTTCAAAGTGACTTCAAAGTGACTTTGAAGTGACTTCGGAGCCTAGGTTTAGGGGGGCCCCAATGGGTGCATCCCCTCCCCATAGCCTCCTTAGGACCCCATTTCCTGTTTCCAGTGGAAACAGGCTCCCTTTAATCTGGATTTTCTGGCAGAAGACCCCATTGTAGACTCCATTAATGGGGTCTACAGAAAATCTGGATTAAAGGCCAAAATGTACCCATTAGATCCAGATTTCCCCCATGGCAGTGGAAACAGTCGGGTCCCAAATGGGTGCCGTGGTGGAAATGGGATCATCCGGCTCACACCCAAATGGGTCCTTAATGGGTGCAAAAATGGGTACTTTTTGACAGTGGAAAAACACTCCTTGTTTCAGGTGACCTCTAAACAACTCTTTCTGGCTCCTAAGCACCTTTGCCAGTTTATACAGTGACAGAAAAAGAAAAGTTTGAAAGGTTTATTTCATTAATTTACCCACTGGCCATGATACAGCCTAACAAAACTACAGAGGAAAAAGAAAAGGACTGCTAGGAAGTCTCATTTAAACTCAAAAGAATCTTCACTGCAAATGCCAGAGAGCCTCCTATCCTGATTATGGGAATTACAAGGAAGTGTCCTGATTTTAAACCAAACATTTATTTGCAGAAATAAGTCATGATGTTTATTTTTGAAACTGGTTGTTTTTTACTGTCTCTTCTCTTGTCTACATTAGGGATGCACATGGATGTTTTTGACAGTCTATTCAAATTGAATCGAATACCCAAAAATTCAATTTGATTTGAATCTGCTAAATTCAAATTTAACAAGATTCTTTTCATTTTTGCAAAATTTGAATCTATTCGTTTGAATTTTTTTATTGGAATCTGCACATACGAATGTTGACAACATTCGTATGTGCCCGTACGGATCTTCCCGACATCTGTACACATCTGTAGGCATCCTGTAGTTATCCTGTATGCAACCCATTTTCTTCACATACTGACCAGTACAAATGTGTATGGATGTGGGAAAGTTGAGGGTCTTCAAGTAAGCATTGTGTATGAACCTGTACACATACGAATGTCTTGATGCTTCAAATGAATATATCCAAAATTCAAAATTAGATGTGAATGTTTACATTCAAATTTTGGGACATTCTATTCGAGTTTGAATGTCGAATTTCAGCACATTTGATTGAATTTCAAATGCTTACAAATATTTGTGTAGATCCCTAGCCTAGACATGTGAATTGTTAAATTACCTATCTGTTATCCACTTACCAGTTTAAAAAAAAAGCGTTTCCAGAATTGACTTTTTATTTAATATTTTTTTGTATTTTGACAATTATTATTTATTTATTATTTATTTCACTATTTATATCTCATCCTTCACCGAAAGGTTTCAGGCCAAAGCATTAATACAATAATATAACCAATATACTAAAAGTGCAATTAAAATATCCGATGTTCAGCGGAACAGACGCAGTAGCCAGGGATCAGTGTGATGAAAATAATTGTTCCAAGTAAGGATTCCATATCCGCATCAAAATGAAAATCCAGTTTTTTTAAATATCTAAAACCAATCTCCTGATTGTGAAAATGAACAATTAAATTAAAAAATGATTTTTGCTGTGTTTTTGGTAATGAAAAAGACATTTTAAATGAGAAAAAAAATGTTCCTTTTTTGTGAAAAAGTTCAAAAATCAATGTGAACATTGTTTTTTTCAACAATTCAATCAGTTATTGGATTTTGCTTTGACAGTGAGAAAAATATGCAGGGTTTTTTTCTTTGTGTGTGTGTGTGTACTTCCTAGCCCCAAGGTATTTGACAGCCCAGATTTAGAAGCCATGACATTCGTTCATTGATATCCTACAGAAGGTGCACTTAAACTATGGTCCTCAAAATGTTGCCGATCTCTTCTCCCCCTTGGTCTTTGCCGTTGTCCTTTGCTTGGAGTCTTAGTTCAGGAACATCTGGAGAGCCATAGTCTGAGTGCTCCTGTTCTAAATTAATTAATTGCCTCTAAGAATTTCTGTATGAATGTGTTCAAAAATTGTGTGAGCTGAAGATTCTGGAGATTCTCAAGGACAGCAATATTGTGCTTACAGGATCCCCAAGAAACTCCCTGCTAAGTACAGTGGTACCTTGACATACGAGTTTAATTCGTTCCGTAACCTTGCTCTTATGTCAAATCGCTCGTATCTCAAAGCAATTTTCCCATTAATCCATTCCAGCTCCCAAAACACCACCTCAGTTGTTTTTGTTATGTACTGTACTGTATTTACATACTCGTATCTCAAACCTTGCTCTCATCTCAAAGCAAAATATCACTCGCTCGGCAGCTTGTATCTCAAAACACTTGTATGTCAGGGCACTTGTATGTCGAGGTACCACTGTATGCATTATCCAAAGATTTCTATGTGATCCATAGCTTCCTGTTGTGTGGAAATGTTGGGTGGGGTGACCTTCACTAGGAAACCTGGCATTGAAATCCTTCCAACAATATCCAACTCTTTAGCAGCAAGCAACTTCTAAAGAGATGGGGGATTAATCCACTGTAGCAAACAGTTTCCTAATCCTTCAGCTGCTTTTAAAAAAGCTCTGTATTTCCTTCAGTAAAGACTAACTATTTTCTGTTGGCAGGAAGGATGTGCACAAATATTCAAATGCATCCAAAATTCGACCGAATTGACCAAATTTTGACATTCAAATTCTAATCAAATGTCCTCAAATTCAAATTTAAAGTTTTGATTCGAATTTTGAATTTCAGAACTATTAATTCGAATTATTCAGACATTTGTATGTGTATGGGTCTGTACACAGTACGTACTTGAAGATCCACATCTTGCCCGCATCTGTACGCATTTGTACGGATCTGTACAGGATGAAAACAGGTTGCATATGGGATAACTACAGGATGCATATGGGCATCTACGAATGTTGTCAACATTTGTAAGTGCAAATTTGAATGAAAAATTCGAACAAATAGATTAGAATTTGCTTAAATTTAAAAGATTTGAAAGAAAATGTATTTTTGAGTATTGAAATCGAATCAAATCCCAAAAATTGAATTTGTGCACATCCCTAGTTGGCAGGCTTTGGGCTTTTTGTCTTTTTGCTATTTTAATCATGCTTTTTTATTTTTATTTTTTACCATTGGATTCTCCCTTTCCCCCCTTTCACTCTGCAACCCTAAATCTACCCTACCACTATAACATCTCAGTTTGGCTCATTCCCCCAGAAGAAACCTGTTTTCGTAGCAGAACAATAATGCTGGCTGTTCTAATAGGTACTGATTTCTCTTGCCAAAACGCAGAGGTCTGAAAATAAAAAGTATGCAAGACTCAATGGTGTGTGATAACGGCTGTGCTTTATCAAAATGCTTAAGTAGAATTCCAGAATTGATTAATCATTTTCATGTGTAATGACAACGTCCACACTTAAAATGTGGAGAAATATATATATATTATAATTGCAGGGCATATGCTCACTGAATTTATATGGGAAGAAGCTTTACCCTTAGGCTAGATTTGGATTCTTCCTGCTGCTTCACCTTATTCCTCTACTAAGTAGAACTGGCCAATATCAGTTTTGGGATAACAGATGGGCTATTTTATTGAGCTTGGCATGTCTGAAGTTCTCTGTTCCTGTTGTGTTGCCTCAGGGTACAGACTGCACTCTCAGCCTAACACATATTAAAAAGAAGATAGAGCCCGTATCCCGTCTCTCAGTGCACTCAGAAGCAGAAGGTCTTGCCATTTCATGCTATTTACTCCATAAGGAGGATGTGATACTTGGCTGCCTGTAGTTGATAAGAACTTTATTTAGATTGGAGAGGACTAAATCAGTGTTACCAAATGCTTTGGGCTCCCCAATAATCGTGTCTCGCTGTGTGTATTTATAAGGTTATAAGTGCCCAATCTCGGTTGTGGTGTTTGTTTGTTTTGGGGAGGTTGTTTTGTTTTTTGAGCTCAGGCTCTCTCCAGAGTGGTAAATTCCTCATGATAATTCTATCTGGCTGCGTCCTCATGCAGGAAATTTAGTCCTGAAATAGTCCCTTTGGACTGTTTTTTTGGGGACTACTTTTAATCCGGATTGAGTGCGCATCAATTATTCTGAATATAGCTATCCCCATGCAGCTTTCTAGTCCTGGTTTTGGGACAGTTTTTAAACGTTAAAAGCATGGCTTTCAAATCCCCCCCCCCCGCAAACCCTGCCTGCAAGAAAAGAAACAAAAATGGCAGTTTTAAAAATAAATTCTAGCTGCACACCCCACTTTCTTTCTCACACTCCTCACCCCTTTTGAGATTACTGGCCAAGAGTGTGCTCATGCAGATATGCGAGGCAATGTAACCCACCCACCCCTGCAAGCCCTGTCTGCAAGAGAAGAAGCAAACTCGATCTTAATTGCTTTCCCCTTTTCACAGCTGTCCCTTTTGCAATTACAGTGTATCAATCCAAGCATTTCTAAGCTTCTGTCCTTTGCAAAAGATACATGTTTCAAGATACATGTTCCTTCCTTTCTGCCTTTTTCCTGCAGTATGGAGCTTCCATTGCAAGCATGGCAAGGGAGGGGAGTAGCTTTACATCTGTAAAAAAACAAAAAAAACCACCCACAGGTGGCTGCCATTGGCCAGAATGCTGGACCTCCACCCCAAATAGCCCTGTATCATCCCCATGTGGGGCGGAAAAGGGGACTCGGCTCCGAAAAGAGGACAGAGTCCTGTTTTCATCAGGACTTTTTTTCCCTCATAAAATCTAGGAATAGGGAATGGCATGGGGATGCGGGGTGCCAAATTTGGATTCAATTCAGATTAATTACAGTGGCCATGGGGACACTCCTTCACGAATCATGATGAATTCAGATTAAAATGGCCATGGAGATGCACCCTCTGATGAGATGAATGTCTCCTTGCAAATTTGACTGCAAAATTATTCAAGAACTTAGAAGTGGTGGGATAGAACCACTGACCAAGCATGCCATCAGTTAATCTGTAAGATGAGCGGCACCAAAACAAAGAATATAATACTTTTCAGAGTTCAGAAAAATACTTTGGTGGTGGGGAGCCACCAAATCAGTAAGAATTAAGGTCTCCAGAGTTTTGACAACCTGCCAGTGGCTTTGAGATTGGAGTTGGGCAATGTTGTGTGAATAAGAAATTTATATTATTATCAGTGAGATGATCCTATGGAAGCAATTAATGTTCTGTGTAGAAAATGCTACCTTCTAGGAATAAAAGTTAATGTATAAATTCAATCATGAAGAAATATGCATAGAAACTGATGAATCTTTTGAGACCTTAGCAAAGTAAGAGAGCACAGTTGTCTTCCAAATGGTGCTTTTTTTTTGGTAGGGAAGCATTCTTTTGCACAAACATGCTTTATTGCAATTGCTAAAATGCAACTTTCGCCACATAGGTCAGATTGTGTCAAGTAGAACTGCTCAGTAGATGAAACGCCAGGAGTTAAGTGAGGTGCCAGCCAAATGCACCTGCGCTACTGCAGTTTTTATAACGTGGCTTCCTTGAATGGAAACATCATGTTACTCAAGAAACAACCATAAGTAGAATCTTTGGTTTAAAAGAAATGGTGCACTGCAGATTAGACCCAATTATTTGTTAGGGAAGTCAAAATAAAGTTTTCAACCAAAACCTGCATTCTCTTTTGGTCAAAGAAACCAAAAGAAATACTAATCCTAATAGGCTTAGAAGAAGAAAAAAATCTTTTAACCTTTTGCTAGGGTGGTATTTCTGGAGTGAGTTTTCTTTTGTGCCTATGACCTTCATGTTTTTTGGTTGATCTGAGTTCTTCTAGGTCAGTGTTTCCCAAAGTGTGGTACGCGTACCACCAGGGGTACGGGAAGAGTTTGGTGGGGGTACACGTGTATGTACCAAAAAAAGAAAAAATAAATATATTTTGATTTTTATAAAGCATATATTTTTTTATGAGGAGTACTCAGCGTTACGAAAATTATAGAAGGGGTACACATATGTCAAAAGTTTGGGAAACACTGTTCTAGATATCATCTCAGAATTTCTTGCAGTTAGCCTCAACACAAAGAACAAACTTTCTTGAGAGAGACAGAGAGACAGAGGGTGTTTTTCCACTTAGCACTAGAGTACTAAGTTTAATGGGTGTTTAATGCATACTCTATTGCTAGTGGAAAAACACCCAGAGATTCTTTCAGAAAATGGCCTTTTTCATAAAATTCACAGTGGATGGATACCATGCCTACTCAGATGTTATTAATTTTGCTCTGTTCTTTTTGGACTTACCTGGATCGGTTAGCACCATAGTCCTCTTCATAGCCTCTGTCCACACATTGGTACAGTGGCCACACCCCCTGTTCATATGCTCTGTCTGTACCAGATAGAACTTAGTCCGGATCAGGTGGGCCTATATCTGGTTTGCCAGTAGACCTTGATATTGAGGTCAGTGTGTGTGTGTGTGGGTACTACTACTACTACTACTACTACTACTACTACTACTACTACTACTACTACTACTACTACTACTACTACTACTACTACTAATAATAATAATAATAATAATAATAATAATAATAATAATAATAATAATAATAATAATAATAATAATAATAATAATAATAATAATAATAATAATGGGGTCTGCTAACATAATTCACCAATACATCATGCAGTCCTAGGAGCTTGGGAAATGCTTAACTAGTGATATGAAATCCAGCATAGTGATCTTGTTTGCTGTGTGTAACTGCTGTTTTTACATCATCATCATCATCATCATCATTATCATAAGTGGATGAAACAATCGACCACATACTCAGCTGCTGCAAGAAGATCACACAAACTGATTACAAGCAGAGACACAATGCTGTAGCACAAATGATCCACTGGAACTTGTGACAAAAGTATCATCTGCCAGTGGCAAAGAACTGGTGGGATCACAAGCCAGAAAAAGTGGTTGAAAATGAACAGGCAAAACTACTTTGGGACTTCAGGCTTCAGACTGACCGAAAACTGGAGCATAACACCCCTGACATTACAATTGTTGAGAAAGAGAAGGTGTGGATCATCGATGTTGCTATTCCGGGTGACAGCAGAATTGAGGAAAAACAGATGGAGAAACTCACCAGATACGAAGATCTGAGAATTGAACTACAGCGACTCTGGCGAAAACCAGTGAAAGTGGTCCCAGTCATCCTCAGCACACTGGGCACGGTGCAAAAAGATCTCAGTGGGCACCTAAAAACCATTGGCATTGACAAAATATCCATCTGCCAACTACAAAAAGCCACTTTACTGGGGTCTGCTCGCGTAATTCGCCAATACATCACGCAGTCCTAGGTGCTTGGGAAGTGCCCAACTAGTGATATAATACGAAATCCAGCATAGTCATCTCGTTTGCTGTGTGTAACTGCTGATTTTACATAATAATAATAATAATAATAATAATAATAATAATAATAATAATAATAATAATAATAATAATAATAATAATAATAATAATAATAATAATAATAATAATAATAATAATAATAATAATAATAATAATAATAATTGGTCAAGCCATAAGGTCCCACCAGCCAGAAGCCTACAAATACCTTGGCATCTTGCAACTGGATAACATTAAGCATGGCCATGTGAAATCTGTGGTCAGTAAAGAGTACATCCAAAGGACTAGAAAAATCTTGAAAAGTAAATTGAATGGCGGTAACACCATTAAGGCCAATAACACCTGGGCCATACCAGTCATTAGATACACTGCGGGAATTGTGAACTGGACTCAGCTGGAATTAGACAACTTAGACAGAAAAACCAGAAAACTGATGACGATCCACCATGCACTACATCCTCGGAGTGATGTCGACAGGTTGTACTTGCCCAGGAAAGCAGGCGGTAGAGGACTTTTGCAAGTGAAGCAAACAGTGGAAGAAGAGAAGCATGCATTAGCAGATTACGTGGCAGAAAGCAAAGAATCAGCTTTAATTGAAGTCAACAACCAGAAGCTTCTCAAGGTGCAGGAAACCAAGAACCAGTACCGGAAAACTGCAATTCAATGCCGAATGGACAGCTGGCACAATAAAGCGCTGCATGGACAGTTCCTGGAGAAGATCGAAGGCAAAGTGGACATGGAAAAGACCTGGTCTTGGCTTACGAATGGAACATTGAAAAAGGAAACAGAAGGACTGATTCTTGCTGCACAAGAACAAGCAATAAGAACAAATGCCATCAAAGCCAGAATTGAAAAATCAGGAGAAGATCCAAAGTGCCGACTCTGCAAAGAAGTGGATGAAACAATTGACCATATACTCAGCTGCTGCAAGAAGATCGCACAAACTGATTACAAGCAGAGACATAATGCTGTAGCACAAATGATCCACTGGAACTTGTGCCAAAAGTATCATCTGCCAGTGGCAAAGAACTGGTGGGATCACAAGCCAGAAAAAGTGGTTCAAAACGAACAGGCAAAACTACTTTGGGACTTCAGGCTTCAGACTGACAGAAAACTGGAGCATAACACCCCTGACATTACAGTTGTTGAGAAAGAGAAGGTGTGGATCATCAACGTTGCTATACCAGGTGACAGCAGAATTGAGGAGAAACAGTTGGAGAAGCTCACCAGATATGAAGACCTGAAAATTGAACTTCAGCGACTCTGGCGAAAACCAGTGAAAGTGGTCCCAGTCATCCTCGGCACACTGGGCGCGGTGCCAAAAGATCTCAGCGGGCACCTAAAAACCATTGGCATTGACAAAATATCCATCTGCCAACTTCAAAAAGTCACTTTACTGGGGTCTGCTCGCATAATTCGCCGATACATCACGCAGTCCTAGGTGCTTGGGAAGTGCCCGACTGGTGATATAATACGAAATCCAGCATAGTCATCTCGTTTGCTGTGTGTAACTGTTGTTTTACATCATCACAATAATAATAATAATAATAATAATAATAATAATAATAATAATAATAATAATAATAATAATAATAATAATAATTTATTGATTAGTCTGAAGACCTTTGAAATACACAGATGTGTAAAAGGGGGAGGAAGAAAGCGGGGAACACATAAAATCAATTAAAACACTGTGATTAAAAAGAGGGGGATCAATTAATACATCTGAGGTCCTAGATATCAGTTGAAGGTACTATGATCTGCCCAAGCTGGTCAAGATGCAATTACTAACAGAAGTGCACATCTCTGTCTTCTGTTGACTGGAGAACCCATGTTGGTGGCACATCAAAACACATGACTGAAATGGGTCCTTTGTGGACTTTAAGGAAAGGGACATTCATTTCTGGCCATTAGAGCTTGCAGAAGCTTCAAGGTCACCAGAAGGTCTGTTTCAGAATGCACTGTCACTATACCAACTCTTCCATCCTAAGAGCAGTCTGGTGCAGCCATGTGATGTATTGCATATTCCAGATTCCTAAATAAGGATCGTCAAACGGTAAATGCAAAAAGGCCCTTAATGTGAGTTTATGATTGCGTTTGGTGGCAACCAAGCTGGCGATGTACAACATGAGTCCCTACAAAGATGCACTGATATTTGTCCAATGTGGAAGCAAGGAATGGATTTTGAAAACTTCTCAAATTCTAAGCCAAATAGTGTCCTTATTATTAAAAAAAATCAAAATAAACTTATTGATAGTTGCTGTAGCCCTGTGGTAGAACATCTGATCTGCACACAGAAAGGTACCAGATTTGATCCCCAGCATCTTGCCTGAGGAGAAGCAATGGGAAAGCACTTTCATAAGAACATAAGAGAAGCCCTGCTGGATCAGGCCACAGCCCATCTAGTCTAGCATCCTGTTGCACACAGTGGTCCACCAAATGCACATGGGCATCTCAAGCAGAGACAAGGGCAAACCTTTGTCTGGTATCGAATCTCAGCAAATGGCCTTAGAAGCACCCTGCTCCCCTCCCTCCAGCCTGAAACATGCACCTAAGCATTCATTCTAGTAGTCATTGATACATCTGTCATCCATAAATTCGTCTAACCCTACCTTAAAGCCATCTAGACTGGTAGCTGTGACCACCTCTTCTGGCAGCATATTCCATAAGCCGATGACCCTCTGGGTGAAGAAATACTTCCCCTTGTCGGATCTGACTCTCCTACCCATCAGCTTCTTAGAGTGCCCCCTGGTTCTAGAGTTGTGTGACAGAGAAAAGAAATATTCTTTTCCACCTTTTCTATACTATGCATAATTTTATATACTTCAATCAGGTCCCCTCTTAAACGCCGTCTCTCCAGACTGAAGAGGCTTAGACGTTGCAGCCTGGTTTTGTAAGGGAGGTGTTCCAGACCCTTGATCATTCTGGTTGCCCTTCTCTGCACCTTCTCTAGTTCCACAATATCCTTTTTGAGGTGTGGTGACCAGAATTGTACACAATATTCCAAATGTGGCCTCACCATAGATTTATAAAGAGGCAAAATGACACTTCCTGACTTATTTTCTATTCCCTTCCTAATTATTCCCAGCGTTGAATTAGCTTTTTTCATTGCTGCCACGCACTGGGTTGACACCTTCATTGAACTGTCTACCAAAACCCCGAGATCCCTTTCCTGGTGTGTTGCAGAAAGCTCAGACCCCATCAGTTTATAGACATAATTTGGATTTTTGGCCTCAATGTGCATTACTTTGCACTTGTTAAGATTAAAGCACATTTGCCACTTGGTTGCCCACTTTCATATTGTTGCCTAGGAAACTTAATGGATGTTTTGATGTAATCATGGCGATCCAAGCTCAAATGGAAGGTGTTGTCACCATGAAGAAAAATGAGGAAGAAGAAGAAAATCTGAAACATCTAGGAACAATTAGAGCAAGCTATCCCAGCTCTGGCTTGTAAAACCAATCCACGGGTCTACTGATTATTTTTAATTTTAAAAGGAAGATCTCTGCCAACTGATGGAAAGGCGGATGATGGTCACTTATGTTTTTATGGCTAACCTTACGAAGCCATGCTGTTTTTGGTGGCTCCAATCCATTTTGTTTTATTTCATTTGTTTGTGTGCAATAACAAAAGAATGTTCAAGGTTAGAAAAGTAATTACAGTATGCAGTACAGAAGAGCCAATTATAAGATTCAATAAGCATAAGATAATAAGATATGCATTTAAATAAACACAGGAAAGAAGTAGCAGCAGTTGGTTCCTCTACGCAGAATTTCTGATGAGATCTCTCAGCCTGACAGTTATAACTGTAGGCTGCAGCAGGAGAGAGCAGCAGATTCCTTGTAGAAGGGAAGAGACAAAGGCTCTTCCTGCATTCTGGATTATATCCTGGAGTAGGGACCTATCATCTACACGCTGGGACAGACCATGACAGGCCCCGCCTGGGACCTGCTATAGTCTGCACTAGTATGTGAATGACAGGTAGGGATGGGCACAAATGTATTTTTGACATTCGAATGCAAGTATATTTGAATGTCATAAAATCTGATTCGATTCGGATATGTAAGATTTGAATGTCACAAAATCTGATTCGAATCTGTAACATCTGAATCTGTATGTTCGAATGTTAGATGTTAGATGTATCTGTATGCATTCTGCAAAAATCTGTATGCATCCCATATTATCCTGAATGCATCCCATTTCAATCCTGCATTTTAAGTGCAAGATACGACAGATACGAATCTACACATTCGAGTTATTTGAAAATCTGTATCGGATTTTCAAAAATCCGATTCGAGTTTGAATGTTCAAATTTGGATTTTCGAAAATCTAATTTGAATTTGAATGTCAACATTCAACGGATTAGAATCGAATATTCAAATTTTTGAATATTTGTGCACATTCCTAATGACAGGTGCTCATTCCAGGATATAATCTAGAATAAGGTCCAGTGCAGAAAGGGCCAAAACCAAGGAGTGGATTTAGGCAGTGAACAAATCTGCGGTTGCATCTACTGGGACATTTTCAGCATGTAGAGCATAGTGGTGGAGCACCTGTGTTGTATGAAGATGTTGGTTGATTGAGTTCCTGCTATGTCCAGATCAGGCTGAGGAACCCAGGAGATGGTGGAGCCCTGCAAGGGATCAGACATGCACCCGGACACTGCTAAGTCCTTGGGCATGTGGGAGTTAGTCTAACGTGTACTACCATTCCCAAGTGCAAACACTAGTACATGTTAGTCTGTTATGCACTCTTCCTGTCCAACAGATGGGAAGCTAAGTGCAGAAATGCCCCAGTACATGTAACAGCGCCGGCAAGGCAAACATGTAGGAAATATTTCTTCTTCTTCTTCTTCTTCTTCGCCGCTGCCTTCCTGCTGCATGCAAGGAGATAAAACATTTCCTGAAGCTTTAGTGGAAATATACTCAAGGATCCTAATTCTCTTGAGTACATGAAAAGTATGAGCTTGAGGCTCCATGGGCACCCTGTGAGGCAATTTTTTTTTAGTGTTAAACCCAGAGGATATGCTGCTGAAATCTCTTGAAGAGGAAGAGTTTCTTTTGCTGAATTCTGTGCTTTTTTATTTTAAGAGCAAGCTTATATATCGAAATGTGTTGCATTAAAGTCTTCCCCTTAAGACTCAGCTGGGAGAACCCTGGGGCGTGTGCTTTTAAATTAATAATTAGTTTTAATGATTCATTACTCTACTCTTAGGGGACAAGATCCATACTGTTGATACTGCATGATAGGTTCTAGTTGTGCTACATTTTTTCGTGCTTTGATCATCGAAGCTTTATGGCTTATTGGGTTGTCATTATTACTTTACTTTTTAACCCGTCTCAGGATATTCGGGTAAAGAGCTGTTATGAAATATCGGAAATCTCTTCCTGCTTCTCATGCAGGATTTATTTTCTCTGTTAAAAAACATTTGTCCTCTGCTCTCCCAGGGCAGTTTGCACATGTCGGTGAGCTAGTTTCTGGGACCTTGTATTAATCGTACAGAAAAGAGAATTTCAGCATCTTTTGTCTGCACTACAAGCTACGCCTTCTGACTCACTCTCCTGCCCTTAAACAACAAAAGATCCTTGGACTGGCTTGTATATAGCCACCCTACCGTCAGCTTGCTTTTGACAGCCAAAACCGAGACCATCCATTTGTTAAAAGAATTAGGGATGTACATGAATATTCGTAACATTTGAATTTGGCTGAATTCAGACAACTGAATTCAAATCAACTGTTGGAACATTCAAAGATTGACATTCAAAATTCGAATCAAATGTTGTGATACATTCGTGTGAAGCTCTGTTTGGGATTCGTATACAGGATTCGTATGCATTTGTATGGGATCCGTATGCTATTCTTATGCATTCATATCCAGTATAGGATCCGTATGCTATTTGTATGCATTTGTATGGGATCTGTATGGTATTCCCATACATTCGTATATAGGATCCATATGTTATTTGTATTAATTCGTATGGGATTCGTACGGGATTGAACATTCGTAGGGAATACGAATCCTACCACATTTGAAGGGGATCTATTCAACCGATTTGATATGAATCAAATACAAAAATTTGAGCACATCCCTACAGACCATAAATGATCACTGTGGTCCTGGCACCAGTGTAAGAGGATGCTGGAAGGCTGCCCCATTCTGTTTTGCCATAGCTGATGGGCAGTCCCACATAAAGCACATTGCAGAAGTTCAGTGTCGAGGTCACCAGGGCATAAATGATGGTGGCTTCACCTCTTCCTCCAGCAGAGGGCACAGCTGGTGTTTCATTCATTACTACTCGGGTGTGTTTGTATGTATAAGTTACAGTTGATCCATGATAATCCAGGAGGGTGACAATTATTCTTCCCAGTCTGAAGAATAAAAGAGTGTGGGCAGCATCCACACAGGCTAAGGCTGCCTCAAAGGGCTTGCTTATGGGGCATATTTGTATGACAATATTCACCAATTAATATTTGTCTTTCCAAATAATTTAGAGCAGAAACGGCAGATCCCCACCCCCCTCCTCAGGTCTCAGTGTAATTTTATGAGCAATTTTGATATCATTTCAGAAGACCCCACTGAGGGCAGTAGATACAGGCCAGCCACCTAATGGGGTTATAGCTTTATACCTCTACAGCCACCCATCAGTTAGAGGGATTAGGTGATTGTCTGAAGCCTTTGGTGGGATGTGTGAGATGGAACGCTGGAGTAGATGGGCTGTGGCCAGATTCAACAGGGCTTCTCTAAAGTTCTTATGTTCTTAGGATATCTCTAAAGTCTATTTGCAGGGATTCAAGAGCAGGCGAAGGTTTTCCCTTTGTCTTCTTGAGATGCCTGCAAGCAAATTGGTGGGCCACTGTGTGAGCCAGGGTGCTGGGCTCGATGGGCTGTGGCCTGATCCAGCTGGGATCCTCTTAAGTTCTTACCACAACCTCACCTCTAGATTGGACTATTGTGATGAGCTCTACATGGGGCTGCCCTTGAAGACAGTTCAGAAGCTGCAGCTAGTGCAGGATGCGGCGGCTAGGTTGCTGACTGGTGCTTATCCTGTATGCAACCCATTTTTGTCCTGTACGGATCCAGGAAAGGTGCAGGTCTTGAAGTACACATCATGTGCTAACCCGTACACATGCAAATGTTGAAATAATTTAAACGAATAGTCCCAAAATTCAAAATTTGATTTGAATGCTTAAATTTGAATTTCTGGACATTCTATTCGAATTTGAATGTCAAAATCTGGGACATTCAAATGGCTACAAATATTTGTGCACATCCCTAATTTATATGCCAGGGCCTTTTTGCACACACCTGACTGGGACAACCCTGGGGTGTCTGGTTCAGAGCATCCACACAGCATGGGACCACTTCTGCACTGGAGCAGCCCCAAGTATCCAGCAGTGCCTTCGATGGTTGATAGCTATGGAATGCGAAAAAGTGCTCCACAGCTATAGTTGGAGTATCTTTGGCACTACTTGGTAGCTCCAACATACAGTCTTCAAGTTGCTTTTTTGTGAAGGATGCAAGGTAGGGATGTGCAGAAATATTCATAACATTCAAAATTTGTCTGAATTTGAATCAAATGTTGGCACATTCAAAGACTAACATTTGAATTTGAATGCTTCAGAACGTTCATACGAAGCTTTGCTACAGTCGTGAACCACCTCCATCCCTAATCTTCACTGCCCTGTGACACCGTCCTCAATCCTCCAGCAATGTGTTTCAGTGTGGGGTATGTTTCTTCGCTGTTTTGGTCCAGGATACCCCATTGCCTTTCTCCTTCCACCTAGTTTTCCATTTTCCCTGGCCCTTGGCATTTTGTGCTCATAAGCAGGCTTTATCCTTGTTGGGCTTGAAAACAATACATTGTACATCGAATGGTTCTTCTTTTCCATGCATCGTCAATCATACTGATCAGAAATGACTGAAATTGCTTCTCTGTTTTTCGCAAAATCTTGAAAAGACATGGCTCAGAGGCTTCTAAGAGAGGTCTGGCATGAAGCAAAGGGTAGAGAAAGGTGTCCATGTTCCTTGTTCCCTAAGGGTGTCCTAAGAATACCCAGTTATGCTGTAGTACACAATTGTTGTTACCTTCCACTGAAGTCATATTGGTGGAGTTCTGGACCAATCAACTGATAACTGGGGGAAGAACGGATAGGGAGAAAAGTAAGACGTGTTTCTCTCTGAACCCTTAAAGTAGTCCCAAATGAAATGGATTCTTCCTGCCTAATGAAAGCGCAACTCCAAAGGAAAAGAAGCACTCTGTCCTGGAAGTTCCTTGATGTAATAAGCCTTTAAACTTTTGACCCAGCAGTGATACTAAATGGCACCTGGGCTTCTCAGGATGGATTTCCTCTACTGTGGCAGGCAACAGAGTGAGCAATTCATTTTCTTTTAAGTGCATTACTGCAAATCTGACATTTATATGATTCACAAATATTCCACTAAAGCTTTTATTCTTCCAGCAACACACTCTTATAATCCTATATTGTTGATTTGGTCAGACAATGACAAATGGTATCTCCATCCATGTTTTTCTTTTTCCTTTCCCTTTAGTTGTCTGCTATTGCAAACACATTGTTGAGAGCATGAATCCATTTGTTATCTCAGTACAGCTTCCAGAGCGGGGCGATGAGACATGGCTTTTTCAATTTGTTCATTTAGCAAAAAGTGTTCAGTTGACAGACATACAATAAAAGTGCCTTCCACACAGAGGTTCACATATGTGGCTGTAATGTGCTAGGATTTGAATTTGATATGAATGTTTGATACGAATGTTCAGTACAAATCCCATATGCATCTGCTCTGAATACATGAAATCCACCCTGAATCCGCTTTGACTCTGCTCTCAATCCACCTGGGACCTGTTGCAGATGTGACTGGCACAGCTGCTTTCTCACCTCCCCAGGTTCATGAATGTAATGAATATTCATATGAATGTTCTGAAGCATTCAATTCAAATTTGAATGTCAGTCTTTGAATGTGCCAATATTTGATTCAGCCAAATTCCAAATGTTGCAAATATCTGCGCACATCCCTGCCCTCTTACTCTGATTTCCACAGTTTCAGATTTCTGGAAATGAGGGTATTAGTATGTACTCAACTTCCTGTTTTTCAAATTGTAACCATCCTTCCTCAAGTTTGTAGATGTCTCTTCCTGCTGCCTCCTACCTCCTAACCTTACATGCATTTATAACAAGGAATTACTTGGTGAAGAGCAAAGACCTCTGAAGATGGATATCACAGCTATATCCAAAAGCTTAGGTTCAGAAGAAGAAACCTGGAGCATGGCATAAAAGCCCAAAAATCTTCTACTAATGAGATGGAATCGGGCTGAGAAAGCCTACATACGTCCAAGGAATTACAGGTTTCCATATTTTTTTTTAAATAAGGATATTTGGGTATTCTAATGAACAATTAGGGGCAGGCTACATCACTCACATCCTCTTCTGAGAAATCCCCACTCATTGATTGCACAGTTTTTCCACCAAAGAAGAGATTGGTGTGTCTTGAGAAAAGGAAGAAGAGATGACTCCAGTGCTGAGAAATCCCACCCATCATTGAGCCAACTTTCCCAAGGCATCAAGACTCAAGAGATCACATGCTAGGCTGAATTTGAGTGTGAAACTATAAACTTTTTTTTTTTTTTGCCAGCATTTAGTTTGCTCCATCTTGAAGCCTTGGAAAGGTTGCTTCTTCATCATTTGGGATTTTATAACACCCAAGGTGTCTCCTTCTTTAAGTTTGATTGGGTAGGGAACTCCATAAGTAAAGAAATGGGGTTTTCCCATTGGGAGACAAACAGTGGCCAATCAGTGCGTAGAATCCACTGTCTGGGCAATGTTTCCTGACTTGGAGGTAGATGCAAGTGCTCAGCATATTCAGACAACTGTTTTCAAGGATTTTTTTTCTTCATCTAGAGCTGGTCATTTTTACTTAAAGGGGCTACTTAGAAAAGCCTTGTCTGACCATGCCCAGTGTGGCTACTGATGGCCTCCCATCTGAAATGAAATGAACAGTTATTCCACACCAAACCATCCTATGTCACTTTGGTACCAACCAAATATTTTGGACTTCCTCTTCCAGCTAACATGGGCATCATGTTGAAATTTAGAGCCCCAAACATCCAGGAGATATTGGGTTTTTGTTTTTCTGCTACTATCAGATGTTTCTGCTCCTTGTCCCACTTTCTCCATGCAATTTCTATTAAATTTCTCCATTCCTGCTTGGTTATTGATTATTCCTGAATACATGGAGGATGGATTTAGGAGCTCAAACTATTTTACAGTCATTAAGTTCATTATGGGAGATTTTGTGGCTCTTGAAATGGCACCCTCAACACAGTCAAATAATAGCAGCAAAGGGCTTAGCCACGGGAATTCTACAGATACAAATGCTATTTTTTTCTAACAAGCCGGAGTCCTGACAGTAAGATGTATGCTTTCATTAATGATGCGATGCCTTCAGCCTCTGAAATGCATAGCAGAATATAGATTGGTTAGTTAGCTGCCTTAGATTCGTCTGGATATTTTACTGGATTTGTCACTGTTCTATTATATTCTGTTGTACTGCTTCTGTAATTATTGTTATTATTGTCTATGGATAAGTTCATAATTGTCATTGTTGACTGTATTGGCTAATCAATATGTTTATTGTTGTCATTGTTGTTGTTTATTTTGCTAAGCCCAGCATCTGCTAAATGCAACCAGCCCTCATGGAGTGCTACGTAGGGATGTGCACAAATGCTTTTTTTTCCATGTTTGATTTGTATCTAATCGAATGCAAAAAAATTCATATTCATTAGAATAGATCCTCTTTGAATGTGGTAGGTTTCAAAATCAATATGAATGTTCGATACGAATCTGATTTGAATCTTCACTACGAATTGCCTACAAATCTCCTATGTATCCCATACAAATCCCTTACGTTGGCGCTACGTATCCCCTATGTATCCGCCCTGAACATATCATATCCGCTCTCAAACCACTTTGAAACGACTCTGAATCTGCTTTGAATCCACTCTGGATCCATTGCAGATGCAACTGGGTAGCCGCTTTCTCACATCTGTAGTGAAGCTTCATACAAATGTATCAAGCCGTTCGATTTGAATTTGAATGTCAATCTTTGGATGCATCAACATTCAATCTGAATGCAAATGTCCAAATTCAGACAAATTCGCACAAATTTCAAAGGCGACGAATATTTGTGTGCAGCTCTCACAGCCCCACCTACCTCACAGGGTGTTCTGTTGTGGGGGGAAGAATAGAAAAGCTTTGTCAGCCGCTTTGAGTCCCCTTAAATGGGTGAGAAAAGTGGGGTAGAAAATCCAACTCTTCTTCTTCTTCTTTGGATGCCTCCAAAGGCTGTTTGCAGAGAATTGAGAGCAGGTGAAGATTTGGCCTTTGTCCTTGAGATGGCCGGAAGCAATTGATGGGAGACCATGTGAGGCAGGATGCTGGACTAGATTGGCTGTGGCCTGATCCAGCTGGGAATGTGGTGCGTTCTTACTGCAACCTCATTGTTAGGCCTAAGAGAGATCATAGAAGGCAAGTCAGGAGGAAGTCAATCCCCATGGTCACCAAGAACCAGAGCAAGCAAGCTTCCTCTGCAGCAAGCCAACTGTAATTTAGGGGATTCATTGCTGCTCATGTGATTGCCTCTCATTTATACCCCTGCCCCGCAAATTTGTTTTGATATCATTCCTATTGTTATGTGAATGGGTGTGTAAGGAACCAACTTCAGAAAATTCCTTTTGTTGGACTACAATTCCCACTGATCGTTAGTCAGAAATATGGTTTTATATGCTTTTTTTGGCGAGCAAGAAGGAACACTGTCCTGGGATCGGAATATTCCTACATAAGCTTTCTGGAAGACAAATTATATGAAGGCACAAAAGGAATTGTTTTGCTTTCAGTAATCTCCAACTATCTGAAAATCTCCGGTGTTACTGCTGGTGATCAGTTCCTACCAAGGGTAATGGAATCTAGAAGTGCTGGAAATCTCAAATGCCCACTTGTATTAAATTTCTCTGAGCATTATACACCTAAGCTGGTACAGCTGCCTGACCCATCTTGTAAAAAGCCTTCATAAGTAATAGACTACATCTGATATAAACTGTATCTTCAAAAGCTATTAGGGAGTGCTGAATTATTTTGGAGATACTTAGAGCTTCTCTCTTGGGGCCACCTGAAGACTAGACACAAGAAATCTGTAATTAGATCACCCGTCCTTCCTTTTTTGCCAGAGTTCAGATCCAGCCAATTATATCAGGACCATGAGCATTAACTTCTTCCCCTAAAGTGTCCTGCTTAGAATGACCCACCTATCCCAAACTACCAGTGGTCTTTAAATCAAGAGGGAGACAGCTGGTTGTACATCCTGATATTTAGGTCAGTGATACTACCAGAAGTTTGAGAGAAATCAGAATTTCACTGGGAGGAGCTGCAAGGCTAAAGAGACATCTAGACCTGAGACGTTTTCGCACGGGGCTGAACGGAACGCGGAAAAGACAGCTGAGGACACGTCATACGCATTGGCCGCGCGCGGCTTGCGTTCCGACGTGTCCGCAGCTGTCTTTTCCGCGTTCGAAATGTAGAGCACTTCGAAGTGCTCTACACGCGTTCCAACGCGGACGAGCCGCCCGCAGCCGTTCGGGAGAAGAAGCGTTCGCGCCGCTTCTGTCTCCCGAACGGCTGCCGGCGCGCCTCCGACGCCGCGCGGCTTTGACAATCAGCTGTTTCTCAAACAGCTGATTGTCGATCTGCCTCCGCGGCTGCCGGCGCGCCCCTTGCCGGCATTTGCCGGCTAAGGCAGCTTCGGGCGCTTTGAGCATTCGCACCCAGACGCTCCGGAACGCGTTTACACGCGTTCTGGCGCGTCTGTGTGTGAACGGGGAAAGCGCCCGAAGCTGGCTTAAGCTTTCCGCCTGAACGCGTTCCGTCTGGAACGCGATTCAGTGCGGAAATGCCTCTGAAGCTACAAGTAACCAAAGTCAACTAGCACCTAAGGGTGTTTCTGCATTGACAGCAGAAACCGGTTTAAGCACTGCTAAGGTAAGATTTAAAACACTTACCTTAACTTGCATCTGCACTGTAGACTGGATTGCAGAGAGCACGTCTGCATTTTGGCGCGCAAAACTGGTTTCTTACACTAGTTTTGCTGCTGAAATCCGTCTTAAATTGAAGACCTGAAATATCAGGTCTTCAATCTGCCACTTCCCCTGAATGTGTGCAGAAGCAGGATGCCATTATCAGGGGAAGAGCCGGATTCCCAGTGCCTGCCATTTTGGAAAGGGCAGAAGCAGGGCTGCTTGAAGCCCTTCCCCGCGTGCCGATGGGGCTTCAATGACAGGTGGGAGCAGAGGTTGCCTCCACCCCTACCTGTCATCAAAGCCCCTTTGCTGCTCTCCATGCCACGTCCTGGAAAGCTAGAAATCCTGCCTCCTCACTGCCGTGATTGACCACCGCCAGCCACATCACCTGTTCCGTGATGTGCCTGCAGGCCGATGCAGAGGGACATGATCGATCCCAGCGACGTGTCGGGGTAGAGTGCCCCACCGCCGCATGGATTGGCAGTGGCTGGCAATTGATCCGGCACTGCAGCCGCACCTGCGTGAGCACCACACTCCCCTTCCACCCCACGCAGCAATCTGGAATGGTCGTGCTACCGGATGCTGCAGGTAAGCCTTTGGTAAAGGTCGGTAAAGGTGAGGAGCATGAAATCATGCTCCATATCTAATCAACAATTAGTGCACCTCTAGTGAGGGTGGGCATGCTCCTAGGCTGTAGCAGCCTAGTGGACTTGCGTCTGCTCTTCACCAGACCTGCACTAATTGTTGTCTAGAGGCCTAAGCGCGAATTGGACTCGGGTGTGACCATGGGCTGAGCAAACTTCCCAAAGAGAAATTTATTTATTTATAGCTTTTCTATCAGGCAAGAGTCTGTGAGGGCAAATGAGGCCCAGAGTGGTGTTTTGACTTGGTGTGCCCAACCGCATTTTGATCTGCACAGGTCTGAGTGTAGTTTCACTCAGTAACTGGCAAGGCACTGGCTACCATCTACGCTGCCATCAGTGCCCATTTATTGGTACATGGGGTTTCAAAATGAGACACAAGGATTCCCTTGCCAACATTAATCTCCCTCCCCTTCCAAGTTTCTGTGCCTGGAAAAATATGAACACCATGGCTTAGCAAATCGACAACATACCATGTAGTTCTATAGCACGAGAAAAAGAGTGCAGGATTCTTTTATGATAGTTCCAAAGAACCAGTGGCCTGTGAAGACTGAATCCTGTTAATTATTAAAACTGTTGTTCTGTACCCCCTCTCCCCTTACCCTTGTTGGAAATATTCCCAGGATCCTTTTATATATGGGTCAGGCACTTTAATATTGAAGCATTTATTTTCCCCCTGAATTGTTGATGCACTTTATCTTATATTTTTGAAGCACAGAGGAGTCGGAAGAAGAATTGCATTGGGGGGGGGGAGTTTATTTGAGAAAACAATTGCCTGCTTTCATGTACTTGTGGATCTTCCTTGGTGTGTGGTCCAGCGTGTTGCTGTTACGTGCCATCGAGTCGGGCTCCACTCCTTGTGTCTGTGTGGCCACATCCATGCAGTTTTCTTGGCAAAGACACGGGAGTGGTTTGCCATTATCTTCTTCTGGAGCCATGCCAGGGGTCAAAACCTGTGGTTTACATGCATCTGCAAAAGCTACAGCAATCCCAGCAAATTGCAAGTATTGAGCACAGCCTCATGCTACTGTATTGGCCTTCTGGAAATGAGAAACAAACTTGGTGTGGTGATAAGTTTTGTGGAAGCGAAACAATAAACATGGTCCTGAAACAGTCTGGCAATGGTGCTTTGACAGCCTAAGAAACTAGAACAGGGGTGTTTCTGCACTTGGCTTCCTGTCCATTGGATGGCAACAGGGTTTTTTTAGTGACTGAAGCCGTGTCTTCATGGCAACCTTATCTCAGTTTCAAAACGTTTTCAATTCTCGGAGTCAGCACAGCAGTTTGGCTTAACACATGGTGAATCTCAATCCTGATTTCAACAGGTCTCACTCCGGATCGTGTGCTTGAAATGTTTTACATTTTTTACTGTGGGGACCCTACCGTGTTAAGGGATGAGAATCCATGTTTAGGGTTTCCCTCCCCCAATAGCTTGCTTCTAAAGATAGTGATTTTATTGAAAAAATCCACCCTCAAAACAGCCACTATAAAAATCCAGTCCTTAAAGCTACACTGTAGCGATCTAGCCACTTCACACCTTAATAACAATGTTGCAGTTTTGCGCAATTCTAGCTCTTTGAAAGTTCTGACCTTTAAAAAAGGGAAAGGAAAGGAAAGCCCTGGAGTTTCTGTTTTAAAGGCTGTGGCTTGAAGGGGGTTTGAGTTGCTGCTGCTGCTGCTGCTGCTGTGTGCCCTGGGAAATGGGGAGAGGAGGGCAAAGAATCGCCGGCTGCTGGTGCCTTTTTTTCAACCACCCAGCCACCCAGCTAGGCTCTGTGAAGGGGTCTGTTATGGGTGGCATGCCCATGCCAGGAGGAAGAGGGCAGGGCAGCCCTGCAAAGTGGCTTTTAAAAAGTAGCCACTTGAGTCCCCCCTTGAGTCACGTACGCCACGTATGATCCTCAGAATCCGGATCGAATGCGATTAAGTTCAAAGTAATGGGAACAGGCAAATTCGCATTCGCATCCGGTTCTATTATTTCAGTTTAGGGAAAGCGAAATAAGCTTATTGTGGGGATTCGCCCTTCCTTTCCTCTCTGGTTGGAGTAGCAGTCGGCGCTCCATCTGGCACATGTGCATAGAGGCTGAACCCGTTGTCCACACATGCCTGGAAGTGGTCATGGGCACATCCGGGAATTAGACAGTAACCAAATTTCTTGACTGCACATGATCAAAATGTGGAAAGGCAGCACTGAGGCGGCTGCTGTAAGGATAGGAATCAATAATAGCAAGGGAGCAATGGCAAAATTATTGCTTTCTATCAGTATTTTGGGTTGCCATTCTGAGTCTTTCTGGAACATTGGAGTAGAAAGGGTGAATAGAGAAAAATATATTCTCTATCACACAACACTAGAACCAGGGGGCATCTATGAAGCTGATGAGCAGGAGAACCAGATCAGATGAGGGGAAGTATTTTTTTCACCCAGGGGGTCATCAGTCTATGGAATTTAATGTCAGAAGAAGTGATAATGGCAACCAGCCTAGATAGCTTTAAGAAAGGGTTAGACAAATTCATGGATGGCAGGTGTATCAATAGCTACTTGAATGGATGCCTAAGTACATCTTTCAGGCTGGGAGACAGGCAGGATGCCTCTAGGCCATTTGCTGGGATTTGAGAGCAGGAGAAGGTTTGCCCTTGTCTCTGCTTGAGATGCCCATGGGCAATTGGTGGGCCACTGTGTGTGACAGGATACTGGACTAGATGAGCTGTGGCCTGATCCAGCAGGCCCTTCTTATATTCTTATGTACTTATGTTCATTGTGGGAAATTAGAAGTGTGGCGAAATCCAACCAACCAGTTAGCCCTTTTGAACACTGTCTCCTCTGCCAAGAAAATCCAGCAGGGTTTGTTGACAGAAAAACGTGCCAGCTGGAAGACACTTTGCCAAAGGCTTCTTCAAAGCTTTTTAGTATCATCATTCCTTATATAGTCTCTGGCTTGGCACATGCAAACTGCCATGCGATTGAGAACTGATGCAAATTATAGGTGCTCGTGAAAAAGTGAAGGGGTTACGGGAAGCCATGGGACTCTTATCTAAAGAAGTAAGTCAGTGGGGCCAATGCCAGGTATGGTGTACCTGGAATAACAAAAGGTCAGCAAATTCAAACAGTTTAGGCAGGGGAAAGGAGTGGGAAACCAGAGCATAAATGTTTGTGTGTGTGTGTGTGTGTTTCTGGTCTGCCCCATACCTGAGTGGTGGCAACCCTCTTTATCCCTGTCACAATAGCACTTTGAGAACAGTAAGAGAGCTGTGATTAGCCTAAAGCCAGCTAGCTGGCTTTGTGTAGGAAGAAGAGTTGGCTTTTATACTCTACTTTTCTCACCATTTTAAGGGGACTCAAAGCGGCTGGCAAACCTTCTGCTCTTCTCTCCAGAACAGACACCCTGTGAGGCAGGTGGGGCTATGAGAGCTCAGAAGAGAGCTGTGACTAACCCAAGGCTACCCAGTTGGTTTCGTAGAGGAGTGCAGAATCAAACTCGGTATTCCCAGATAAGAGTCTGGCTCCCTAAGCAATAGACCAAGGCAGGGTGTCACACCAGAGATGAGACTCGATTTGCCAGTGTAAGTCCATGACCTCCCACCTTTGAAGTACACAGAAGTTCTGAGTCCCTGGCACAGAATAGGACTACAATTTCAACCCTCTGGTTAGCCCACTCCATGCATCCACACATGGTGGGAAGGTGACTTGTAAGAGTACCTGGAAATGATTTGAGGCAGGGGCGTTAGCTCAAGGGTTAAGGTAGTTCAAGGGTTTTGGAACTGTTTACCAGCTCCACACTTTGGTTGGCTGGGGAAAGGGATGAGCCTTAGGTACAGCAGTCAGTGAGTGTTTCCGCACTTACCACTTGAAATCCGTATTAAGTAAATCCGTTTTTATGAAATGTGTCTCTAGCAAGATCCGTCTCAAATAGATATGGATCTAACAAGGCACCTTGCTTCAGCACTCACTTGGGAAGGACGGATTGCGAGGAACACATTATGCCTTCGCAGTGCAGACGCAGTAGCACAGATTTCCAGGCGGATCTGCCCCAGGAGCCATGTGATTGGAGCATTCAGCCATCAGTCACCGCTCCTTTCCCTGCCGTGCGCAGACCAATCGGTGGCGTGTCTGAGATCCAGTGCCTGCCTGGCGTCGAAGCCTGCTTTTTGGGCATGGAATCGCTACGTTCAGATTTGCTGTCCCTCTGCCACCGTAGCTGGGCACCTCCCCGATGCGAAGCCTGTGTGAGAGGGACTTTGTGGCTGGACTGTGCTTCTCCCGCCTCTCAACATGGCGGCTTGCTGCTGCCGCCGCCTCACTCAACACGGTGACTTCCTGTCCCGCCCATTTGTGTTCTCTCTCCCGTCCGTGTGCGGACGCGTCCTCCGTTGATGCAGATTTACAACGCAAAGACTGATTAAGAATGGATTAAGGGTGTTTTTCCACTGTCACTAGAAGTACCCATTAATGGGTACAAAAATGCCATTTCGTACCCATTAATGGGTACTTAATGGGTACTTTTAGTGACAGTGGAAAAACACCCTAAGACTATCTTCTTTCAGGTCTTCCTGGAAACCGGTTTTAGTGGCTCCTAGACCCCATTAGAGACGGATCTTGCGCAAGCTAATGCGGAAGCAGACTCCTCGAAGTGTCATAATGTGTGCTGCAATGCGGAAGGCAACTCTGCAAGTGTTTTATATCTGTCCTTAATCTGTCTTTAATGTGGTTTAAGTGGCCAGTGCGGGAAGACCCAGTGATAATACTGAGACCAGACTGAAAGCTATATTCTGTGGTTTGTGAATTGACAGTTGAGCTGTCTGCCAGGGAAAGGAATTCTGGAGCCATTTATCCCAGATACAGGAATAAGAAATTTGGAAATAAAATAACAAGTTAACACCACCCGGTAGAGATGTGCATGAATGTGTTTTTTTCCATTTGAATTCGAGTCAAATTGAATGTCATAAGAACATAAGAACATAAGAGAAGCCTTGCTGGATCAGGCCACAGCCCATCTAGTCCAGCATCCTGTCGCACACAGTGGCCCACCAAATGCTCATGGGCATCTCAAGCAGAGACAAGGACAAACCTTCTCCTGCTCTCGAGTCCCAGCAGATGGCCCTAGAAGCGCCCCATTTCCTCCCCCCCCCTCAGCCTGAAAGATGCACCTAGGCATTCGTTCTAGTAGCCATTGATACATCTGTCGTCCATAAATTTGTCTAACCCTACCTTAAAGCCATCTAGACTGTAGCTGTCACCACCTCTTCTAGCAGCACATTCCATAAGTCAATGACCCTCTGGGTGAAGAAATACTTCCCCCTATCAGACCTGACTCTCCTACCCATCAGCTTCATAGATGCCCCCTGGTTCTAGTATTGTGTGATAGAGAAAAGAAACCTTCTCTATCCACCTTTTCTATACCATGCATAATTTTATATACTTCAATCAGGTCCCCTCTCAAACGCCGTCTCTCCAGACTGAAGAGGCCTAGACGTTGCAGCCTGGTTTCGTAAGGGAGGTGTCAAAACATTTTATTCGATTCGAATGCGTAAAATCTGAATGCGACAAAAAACAATTCGAATCCGAGACATTCAAATCTATTCGTTTGAATGTTAGATATGAATTTGAAGGTGACTGTCGAAAACGTTCGTGTTATACGTATACACATTTTGTATGCATCCCGTTCTCATTCTGTATTATAAGCACAAGTGCATACAGATATGTATGATATTAGTACAGATACATATGTAATACATATCTGTACATTCAAATGATTCGAACCATTCAAACGAATGTTTTGGAAGATTCGAAATTAGTTTGAATGTCTAAATTTGAATGTGAAGACATTCTATTTGAATTTGAATGTCCACGGATGTTTAGAACCTTCATGCACATCTCTACCACCAGGATGCTGCAGGTCTTCTTTAATATGCTAATTTTATTTTGTCTAAGCATATTTTGCACCAGGATATTGCTTTGTTTGCAAATAAATTCAGCTTCCTGCTCCAAGATTGACTGGGTTTGTCCAAAATTCACCTCTTTTCTGCTTCTACTAGCAAAACTGGATGTATCACTAGACTCAGGTGCCTGGAGGGAGTTAGATGCAAATACAGGCATTGCTTTGCCATCCTTCTTCCTTTGTTTATTTGTTTAAAGTGTGCCTTAGGCTACCTTGTACCCTGTCAGAAAGATACCAGGACATATAGTAACATACTTAAACACGCGTATTCTCCCATACATACACATTCAGATCCTTACACAAGCTCATACACACACACAGGAAAAACAGAGTTGTGTGAAAGCTTTTTACTTCTTCATTTCTTACCAGCTGGAAGGAACGTGCAAAACAACATCAGTTATTAAAACAACATCAGGTATTAAGGACAGATATCTTTATCTCTCTGGCTATTTTTCCTTTGAACAAGAGAGGGGGCGGGGAGAAAAAGATGTGGGGAAAGAAAACGCGCTTCTGTGGGGACGGAAGGTGCGTTTTAAATGCGCGTTTTGCTGAGCCTCATGCGGACGCTTATTCCGGAAGTGCAGGGCACTTTTAAAGTCCGCTTGAATACAGTGACAGTAGAGGGAGACTAGAGAGGCAAATAAGTCTTTTGGGGATGCAGCCTAAGTAGAAGCTTTTACTTTGTGTTTTGCAGAACCATGTAGGCATTTCAAATGCTCTCATCATTCTTCTGTGGAGAATCGGTGTTAATCTTGTCACATTAAACTGCCCAGAACACAAACTTTTGAGGCTTATGGGAACAAATATTGTGGGTTATTGGAACTGGATGGCAGTCTCTTCTAAAGGCGAGTTAGTTCTTTTTGAACAGCAGCCCATGGCTGTCCGGTGCCTTCCAGCAAATCATTATTTCATGCTCCCTTACTGGGCCTCACTCTTCTCCCTAAAGAAGGAGCCTTACATTGTGCACAGGGAAACAAATACTTCATATAAATAAATATTAGACTGTAAATTTATAACTCACAGCAGAAGATTTGGCAAGCAATGTGGCTGAAAGCAATGGGGGGTTAAAACACCCTTAGATCCCCAGCAAATCTGTGTTGTGCAAATTCCACGCATTTAAAATGCACATGAAAATGGAGAGTCATTGTATGAATAGCAAGTCTTAACTCCCTCTGGGGGTTCTGCCAACATCAAGAGTGTTTGGGGTGGTTTATGTTCAAAAGCAGAGTCTCAGGAATAATATATTGGTATCAATTCATTCTATTCCATGGCCTTTTATTGTTGTTTATAATGGGTTGAGGATTTTTTTTAAAAATCACTTCCATTTCAGCTGTAGCTTTGAAGAGCTGTAAGAGAAGAACTCAACCTGAAAATCAGAGTAGGAAGATTAGGGGGTTTTATGTGGCCTGTTTTTCTAAAGAATTATTGGTAATATATATTATTAAGAATTTGCATTTCTTCCCTGAATGCTGCTGAAAAGTCTTAAGAATCTATTAGGTGCTGAATGGCACATCCTCCTTTTCAGAACAGCAGCATGCATGCTCATTCCCATTATCCCAGAGCATTAAGGCAATATACTTCTAATTGTATTATTAAAAGGTGTGTTATTGGAGCAATAAATCATAATGGCCTGCTTTTACATGTTGTACCCTGCTGAGTTTTCTTTTCTTTTTCTTGGAATGGGGACTTGTTCAGGTTGCAAAGAGTAAACAGCAGAATGCTACTTACAGGAAAGCACTTTTTGAATTTTAATAAAAATAGTAATTTTCGGAGAAGAAATAGTGGAATCTAAAAGCAGAGGGCTGGCAGTGATAACAAGGAAACCTGAAATAACGAATTAATTTATTTGAGCAGAGCCCTCGATACAGGGAACATTCTGCTAGGTAAATAAGTAAGTTTACCAGGACTTCATAGACCATGATCTACCTTGGCCCTCAGCTGGTTGTAGGCCCCAAGGCCACGTCCCCATGCAAGCCGTTTGGCTCAGACTGGGCACGCATGTGACCGGGTGTGGGGCTGAGATTGGATGTTTACTCCCAAAAAATCTCAGCGATTGCGATCTCCAATGCACAGGGCAGGAACGGCGAGAACAGGACGTGAAACCCCACCTCCCAGTGACATGAGCGAAAATCTCCCCAAATAGCCCGGGACTGTTCCCATGTGCAGGCTCGGCTTGCAAAGCAATGCATGCCAGGACACCAAACTGTGATGAGAGTTGTTTTTTCCAATATCAAATTTGGTCCTGGTTTAGGCTATATGTTCCATGGAAATCGGACCAAATCTAAAATGCATGGGGACACTCGATTTTGATTTAGACCAAAATGTGCATGGGGACGTGCCCCAAGACCTGTGTTATCACCCAGTGCTGTTTCAGATGTTTTACAGGGAATTCGAATGATGTTTTGCACATCCATAATAGGGGCTCCAAAGCACATATAACGCAACGAGCGCACTTTTTCTTTTGAAGTTCACTCACATTAGGACTCTATAATTGGGGTGTGCACGAATGCAATTTTCGGCATTCAATTCAAATTCAAATCAAATATTCAAATGTCCGAATTTGTACAAACAAAGAAAAAATGAATGTATTCAAATTTGAACTGATTCAAATACATTCATATCTATTCGTATGATTTGTCAATTCGTATTTGATTATGCGAATGTGGACAACATTTGTATGTGTCTGTACACATCCATACACATCTGTACACATTCGTACGCATCCAGTTTTTATACCGTATGCATCCCGTTTTCAACCTGTATATATCTGTACAAATAAGATGCGTATGGATACATATATAATGTGTACATATCCGTACACATACGAATGTCTGGATGATTTGTATGAATAATTTGATACATTCAGATTTGTTTGTATGTTAAAAAATGAATGTATAGACATTCAATTTGAATTCAAATGTCCGAATTCAAATGAATTCAATCAAATTTTGAATGTTTCGAATATTCTTGCACACTCCTACTCTATATCTCACATGGATTGGGGCAGAATGCTAGGGGGATGAAACAACTACATACCTTGCCTAAGACCTCCTCAACTTATTTTAACTCATTTTAATCTGCATCTATTTTTACTATTTTTCTTTTGCCTCTTTATGTTGTGATATGGTCCCAGGACTGATCACTAAATTCTTTGAGTATTGAGTACATCTCTGTTAGAGAAGTACTGGTGTTATTTCGATACATCTGGGCTGCATCCACACACAGGTTTTAATCCGTCTTCAGTTCGCTTTCAGAGTGAAAGAACATTTTCTTTGGTCATTTTCTTTATACTTTATCTAACCCAGAGGTGGATTTTCTGAGTTATTTAACACAGAAAGAAAACAGCTTGACACTTTGCTGATGTGTTCTCTCACTCTGAAAGTGGACTGAAGCCAGATTAAAACTTAAGTGTGAATGCAGCACTGGAGGACCCAGTTTGAGAACCACTAGCTTAAAGGGACAGTCAGTGGGTCCTGGCAAGCTGTTTTCTTTAAAAAGCAGAATGTGCCAAAGTGGAATGGATGGCTAATAAAACAGGCAGTTGCGTGCACCACAGTGTCCGCCTGAGTTATAAGAGCTTTCTAAAAATTAAAAGAACTAGAGCTGAGAATTGTTAAGGTCGTGATGGGTTGTGATACCTTTCAGCATAGCATGAGTACAGCCATGCCTAGAGTCCATTGAGATGCAGCATTAAGGCTGCATTGAGTTGTTCATGTGGAAAAACACTGCCTGTGTTCTGAAAACTATTCACCTGGAAATTCGAAGAGTGATCATGGGAAGGGGGTAGGAGAGATGAGCCTTATTTTGAGAACAGATTTTTCAGGGCACCCTCACGGCTAATACATTTTCAGGGAAACAGAAGCCTTGATGGACGTCCGGACAAGGTGAGGGTTTATCTGCGTGTGGCATTTGCTCTGCCTGAAGCACCTTTCCTCTCTTTCTGGTGCTGCGCATTCTCAGAAACCATGAAACATGCGCGCTGACAGCTCGTGGCCCTGATGTCAGCGATGCTCCCAAGATATGTGCCAGATCACAGGGGTTACTGTGACAAACAACGAGTGCAGATTTAATGCTGTCCAGATACTTCTTAAATTAATGTCCCCTGCCTTTAAAGACAAAATGGAACAAAAAGTAGCATGGGAGTCTTCTTTTTGTCAACATTTCAAAGAAAAAAGATAAACAACAAGGCCTGAAAATGCTTCTCTGGCTCAGACTTTAATTCAGCCCTGAGAAAATGCATCCTCCTTTCATCTTACTGGCATGACTGCTACAGGCCCACTTTCAATAGTTTCAGTTTCTTAAAAATAAATAATTAAATAAACTGCAGACTATTCGAGTTGGAAGGTAACATGGGGTGTTTTTCCACTGTCAAAAGTACCCATTTTTGCACCCATTTAGGACCCATTTGGGTGTGAGCTGGATGACCCCATTTCCACCACGGCACCCATTTGGGACCTGATTGTTTCCACTGCCATTGGGGAAATCTGGATCTAATGGGTACATTTTGGCCTTGAATCCAGATTTTCTGTAGACCCCATTAATGGGGTCTACAATGGGTTCTTCTGCCAGAAAATCCAGATTCAAGGGAGCCTGTTTCCACTGGAAACAGGCAATGGGGTCCAAAGGAGGCTAGGGGGAGGGGATGCACCTTTGGGACCCCCCTAACATTGGCTTCAAATTCAATTCGAATTCAATTTGAAGTGATTTTGAAGTTAACTTCAAAGTGACTTCTAAGTAACTTTGAAGTTGACTTCAAAATGACTTTGAAGTCACTTCGAAGTGAATTTGAAGACTGCACCCCCCTGCACCCCAAAACACCTGGGGTAACGGACCTTGGGGGTAGATCTGGATTCCCCAGATGGGTGCAAAGGTGTTTCCACAGCAGGGGTGTTAGCACCCATTGCTAATGGGTGCTACACCTCCCGTGGAAACACATTGGGTGCTTCCCTTAATCCTGATCTATTAGATCCAGATTAAGGAATGTACCCATTCCTTAGATCCGGATCTTCTTAGATCCAGATCTAAGGGTTGCAGTGGAAAAACACCCTTAGAGGCCATCTAGTCCACCCCCCACCCCCCAATTGCTTGCTACTGTATTAGCAGTGGAGTAAAAGAAGGCAGAAAGCTCTCTTCTCCTTACTTCTTTTGTGTTTTATGTGCTCCTATAGTTCTCCTCATGTGCAACACATGGAAAGATTTTGCTGAGCATTTGGGAACTGACCCATAGTTGTGACAGTGCAGTACATGTTGCTGCCGTTAGTTTGCAAGAATCTCTCCCTCTGTATTACCATTGACATCTCAAGCAAATTGGGCTGTGATGTTCAGACAATAAGTTCCAAAGCTAATGGGGCTTATTTATTTATTTATTTATTTATTTATACACATTTCAAACAATTCAAGGTCAACATGGCCATACAACTTCAAACATTTCAATAACAGCTTCAAGGACAAAGTTAATAACAAATCAGTATTAATTACAATATTGCTTGTCAGTATGGCAAAAAACAGATTTTAGAAGAACATTACAATTGATGTTATTGCTGTAAAAATTTGATGGCTTGTTTAGAAAGAGCATATGTTTCACCAATGGATTGTATCCTATTCAACATCGGGGACCACACTTCTAAAAATGAGTAAGTTTAGATGGTGATTTTTAAAATAATCTCTTTAATAATAAGCATCCCATCCCCAGATGCACACACACACACACACACAAAAGCTTTCCAAACACTTGTACTGGATATACGGCTGAAACATGCCTTACAACACACCTTATCTTTGCTCTAAGTGACTGCAAGGGCACTAACCAGTTGATTGGCCACTGGGTGGGAAATCACCATCTTGTTTGTAGCATTTGGGGGGCTGTTATGCCATGTTCCAGGTTTCTTCTGAGAACCTAAGTTTTTGGATATAGCTCCGATATCCATCTTCAGAGGATTTTGCTCTTCGAAGAGCCAAAAACGACTGATGTCTTCCTAGATCTTGTTTCCTTTCTTATAGATGTCTGTTGTTTGTTTGGCAATTCTTTTGTTTGGGTTGTTGATGAGTCATTGGTCTTTTCCTGGCTGTAATCTGTTGATGGTTGCTTCCTTGGGTGGAAGTGTTAATGGTGTATTGTTGGGGCTTACCTGTTTATTATGTATTAGCATAATCCCTGGTAAAGGGATTCCATGAACTGGTTACCAGAGAGGCCATTGAAATAAAACAACATCCCCATAAATTTAACAGGGACCAAGCCCTGTTTCTCAGCAGCATCTGAAAACCTCTGTACAGAAACAAGCAGGGTGTCTTTTGTGGGAAGAAGACCAGGAGGTTTGTCAGCCACTTTGACTTCCCTTAAATGGATGAGAAAAGTGGGGTATAAGCAAGGGAGCAGGCACCAGACAAGATAAGCAATGTCTGTGTGGTGGGCAGAGCTGTGAGAGCTCAGAAGGAGAGCTGTGACTAGTCCAAGGTCACCCAGCTGGCTTTGTAGAGAAGTATGGGATTAAACCTGGTGAACCACCAGATCAGAATCTAGCAGTCTAACCACAAATTGGCTCACATGAGGGTATGAAGGCTGGTTGTGCTCAATGGATATACAGTGCTCACTTTCTGCAAGAGAGAAGAAATGAAAAGGTAATAGGATGGAATATTTTAGGCTACATCAAGACATCAGTTACTTATTCTGCTAGACCTTGGATATTCCAGAGTAAAGCAGGGATATTCTGGAATATCCACGTGTAACTTCAGAAGATCCAAATACAGAGGTGCTGTGTGTCACAGGGTCTCGGGTCCGGGTAGTTGGGAGATACCCTGTCCTTGATGGGGTTGCAATGCCCTGGAAGGGACAGGTGCGTAACTTGGGGGTACTCCTGGACTCTGCGCTAACACTTGAAGCTCAGGTGGAAGCCGTGGCCAGGAGTGCCTACGCCGAACTACGGCTAGTCCGTCAACTGAAGCCACTTCTGGATAGAGATGACTTGGCCACAGTTATCCATGCTCTGGTAACCTCTAGATTGGACTACTGTAATGCACTCTACATGGGGCTGCCCTTGAAGACGGTTTGGAAGTTGCAGCTAGTACAAAACTCAGCCGTGAGAGTGCTGACCGGAACATCTAGCCGGATGCACATCACACCGGTTTTAAAAGAATTGCACTGGCTGCCAATTCACTACTGAGCCCAATTCAAGGTTTTGACTTTGACTTATAAGGCCCTAAATGACTTGGGCCCCAAATATCTAAAGGAACGCCTTCTCCCGTATCAACCTGCCCGTGCCTTACGATCAAGTGGCGAGGCCCTCCAGGTTGTCCCACCACCTTCAGTAGTGAGGCTGGTGGGCACCCGGGAGAGAGCCTTTTCTGTGATGGCCCCCAGACTATGGAATAGCCTCCCCCTCGAGGTGCGTCATGCCCCTTCCTTATATATATTTAGGAGGGCGGTGAAGACGCACCTCTTTGCCCTGGCCTTTGGCTAAGCTGTCAATGTTCCCTCCCCCAGTACAGACATTATCATTTTAAACATGTGGTATATTGTCTTATATGTACTGAATTTTTAACATCTTTTAATGTGCATTCTGTTTTAATCTGTTGTTTTCATCCGTTGTTGTAACCCGCCCAGAGACCTTTGGGTATAGGGCAGGATATAAATGTAAATAAATAAATAAATAAATAAATAAATAAATAAATAAATAAATAAATAAATAAATAAATAAATAAATAAATAAATAAATAAATAAATAAATAAATAAATAAAGTGGAATTGGTAACTGATGCCTTGAAGCAGCCCAAGAAAGGGACATGGCTGGCATTTCGAAATCCTAAGTAGTCAGCACAAGAATATTTTGTTTCAGGATGTTCTTGTGAATTAGTTAACATTTAAATTCTTACTGGACTCCTTTTCTTTCTGTTATCAAAGTTATAATCAAATGTGAGGGAGTAAAAATGGCCAGAGAAGTGGTTTGGAATTTTGGACGGTTGCAACGTGACCCTTGCAAGAAAGGAAGTAAGAGAAGATGACTGTCCGCCTTTGGAATATAAGCAAATCTCGTTTGTGGGTTGAACATTCATTGTCAAGATCTCCTTCAGCCAAAGTTGCCCTTCCCAGCGTAGAAATGAAAAGCCTTTAAGTAATTTCTCCTACAGAGAGGAAGGTAAAAAAGGACAGATTGTTGACTCAGTTATTTAAAAAATTCTAGTGTTTTGGATCCCCTCCCCGCCTCCATATAAACAAAGCTATACAGTATACATTACCATAAATATAACTGGGAGCATCTACAATAAGGTCATTGTGTAATGGCTATGGCAGCAATGTCAAAAATGTTTATTTACCAGCCTAGGTCAAGGGACCTGAGCCTAAGCCTATCACAAGAAAATGTATCTTGCATGAAACCACAGACACAAAAAAAGTGATCCTGGTCTCTTTTAAGGAAACGAACACCAAAAGACAGAACTTATGGTACACCAGTGTTCTACGGCAGTGATTCTCAAACCATGGCCTTCCAGATGTTCTAGAACAGTTTTGGACTCTTATCTGGTACTCTCGTGGGTATGTACTTCTCAGCTCTCACAGCCCCACCTACCACACAGGGGGCGCGTCCCCATGCATTTTTGTCATGGTCTGATTTTCTCTGACCAAATCGCCCAAACCAGGACCAACTAGGATTTGGTCTGAGCCAAACCTGCACATGGGGACAGTCCCGGGCTATTTGTGGAGAAGATTAGCTTGGTTTTACTCCCTTTTCCATGGCCAGAACCCCTCCCCCCCTCTCCCGGGCACAATCACAGCTTGCAGGGCAGAGGCTTGGTTCACAGGTGAAGCGGAGGTGAACAAAATAGCTCAAGTGCATGGGGACGGCAGCATTTGGCTTCAGCCCACGTTAGCAGTCATGGCATAAGGACAGGCAAGATCTGGCTTCAGTCTCACACCCGGTCACAAGCAAGCCAGTCCTGCACCAAGTTGCTTGCATGGGGATGTGGCCAGGTTGTCTGTTGCGGGGAGAAGAACAGAAGGTTTGTCAGCCACTCTGAGTCCCCTTGGATAGGTGAGAAAAGTAGGGAATAAAAAATAACTCTTCTTTCAGCACCAGGCTAAAAAGATGCTTACCGCCATTTTATTTCCATGTTTTAATATGTGTGTGTTTTTAATACACACCTTTACTTGTGTAAATGGTCGGTTCATGATTCTAGGTCACTAACAATTCAGAACATTTGGGAAATGTTTTCAAGTGAATTGACTGCATATCAGTTGAAACGAGCCAAGGTCAAGACATTAAGGGTGCATTCACAGAAATATGGGGGCCATTATTAAATGCAATTAATCAGCCTACCACAATCTGCATGTATCTTAAAACTTCCCTTGAGTTTTTGAGTAAATTGAAAAACAAACGCTTGTACTGTTCAGCTACATTCAGAGGTGACATTTCTTCATAAATATGCTGCTGTTAGACTTATGTTTTTGACATTTTATTTTATATATGTATACACTGTAATAATTTTATGGATTAATAAAAAAGAAAGACCATCATCATTTTCGCCTGATTTTTAGTGAGGTCTTGGCAGTGCTTCCATTAATTTTTCAGTAGCTGTGTTGAGACTATCCATCTGGATTGTCTTTCTCTTTCCCCCTCAATCTTGTCAGGAGTAATTGTTTTGTTCTTGTCCTTCATTCGTACCCCACATGTACCCAGAATACACGAGTTTCTTCTTGATATTTGGCCCCAGGGATGTGTTGGGTTTTATCTGATCCAAGGAGATCAGTTTTTCTTTTATATATTTTTTTTCAGGAGCCTTTATGCTGGGGTTCTGAGGAGCAAAACTCAGCATATAGGCCACTGTGATAAGCTGCATAGCCAAAAAAGCTCAGATATCAGACTAGGCTCAGAGATTTTGTCACAGATTACCACTCAGCTGTGAACTTAACAGAATCATCTCTCACCTGCCTTGCTAGAACAGAAGTGGTAAGCAAACAGGGGGAGACAACAGACCTGATTGAACACCTGTGTGCTGTTCTCCACACTGATCTCTCCCACCTGCTTCATCCAGCAACTTCCAGGCTTCAGGACAACAGGCAAGCTCGTTTTACTATATGGCTGTTTCACTTACTCCATCTTCCTACCTTGTTGCCCTCATCCTGCCTGTGTTCTAGCTGGCCCATATCTGGATTCCTGCTTTCCCTAGTGGTTAGGGAGCTGGACTCTTATCTGGGAATAGCGGGTTTGATTCTGCACTCCTCCACAAAGCTAGCTGGGTGACCTTGAGCTAGTCACAGCTCTCTTCTGAGGTCTCACAGCCCCATCCGCTTCACAGGGTGTGTGTTATGGGGAGAATAACAGAAAGCTTTGTCAGCCACTTTGAGTCCCCTTAAATGCGTGAGAAAAGCGGGGTAGAAAAGCCAACTCTTCATCATCATCATCATCATCGTCGTCGTTGCCGTCGTCATCATCATCGTCGTTTCTTTGCATATGAATTTTGGATTGTCCTTTGGCCCCTTGCTTCATCCCTGTACTTCTAGTGATTATTATACCTTGGCTGCATCTCCAAGTAACTCAAAGGTGGGTGAGTAGGTGGCCTTTTCTTTTTGGGTGTTGAAATCCCCTGTTTCCATTGGCTGAGGAAAAACAGGAATGAACGCCCAGGGTCAGGTTCCCCAAGAGATGCCAGGGAGCATGAATTTTGGTGCCAAGGCATTACCGGCTGGAAGGCCTGAGCAACTAGTATCCTTCTATCTATTTATTTAAAATATTTCTTTTTTAATATATTGTTTAAAAATGTTTTTTAAAAATATATCCACATTCTGATGCTACTTCCCCCTCATTCTGCTCCACCATCTCAAGTGAATCTTTCCAAAATCAAATGTTTATACTGGAAGATAGAGCATATTCTGTTCTTCAGTTTGCTCTAGTGCTTAGGAAACCGATAAAGCGACCATAATGAGAGTAGCGGCATTTATAGCTAAGGCCAATAAGATCAGAACTGCATTGGTAACCGGGGGGGGGGGGGGACGGGACGTAGATTTACGGTTTTAAATGTTTTGAATGTTTTAACTTGGTTCTTAATTGTTTTAAAGGACAGATGAGTTTTGTCAGCTGTATTTTGTATTTATGATATGGTCAATGGACTAATCATTCATAAATAAACAGTAGCCTCTTCCCAAATTCTTATCTGGGAATAGTGGGTTTGATTCCACCCTCCCCCATGAAACCAGCTGGGCGACCTTGGGCTAGCCACAGCTCTCTTCTGAGCTATCACAACCCCACCTACCTCACAAGGTGTTATGTTGTGGGGAGAAGAATAGAAAGCTTTGTCAACTGCTTTGAGCCCCCATAAATGCGTGGAAAAAGTGTGGTAGAAAAGCCAACTCTCCTCCTCCTCCTCCTCCTCCTTCTGTTTGCTCCAAATCTCCATGTCCCAAATAGTCTACCATCCTTTTCCACTGCTATTTCAGCTCCATGTCTGCACACTATCCAGTAATTATTTCATTATTGTTACACAATATCTGGAATTTCGTCTGTTTAAAATATTCCTGTGCCCCTTCCATTAAAATGTAATCTCGAAGCGTTTTACAAAACATTGAGCAGAAAAACACTGAGCAGGTGAACATTCACTGGGGGGGGGGGGGCTTTGCTTGAAGCTGAACTTTCCCACCTCCAATTTGAATCTAATTGGGGGGGGGATGTGTCATGAACATCCCAAGGAAGTACATGTGCTGAGTCCATACTTGGCCATTTCTCACCTGCCTTGCAGTGCCTTCCATTTGTTTCTGACTCCAGCCAAGTCTTTCTGTCTTCCTAGCCCTCCTCCATCATGAAGATCTTTAGTTTCATCTCCTCTGTCCCCGGTGTTCCTGCTGTGCCCTTGGAAATTAACACCTCATCTTGAAACAAAAATAGGAAAGAAACATTTGTTGGAGGGCTTAGATATACACTGCAGTATAATGCCTCTATTAATAAGAACGTCAAAAATGCCCTGCTGGTTTGGACAAGAGGCCCATCTGAATCCGCAGCAGAGATGTGCATTCAAAAATTCAAAAATCCGATTCATATCCGATGAATGTTGACATTTTAATTCGAATCGGATTTAATAACATTCGAATTTAGACATTCAAACAGATTTTGGATGTTCCGAAACATTTGTTCCAATGATTCCAATGTACAGATGTGCATGTATTATGTATGAAAACAGGATACACATGGAATAAAACAGGATGCATACAAAATATGCACAGATACGTATAACAGATACAAATGTTGTCGACATATGTATCTTTAAATATGAATCTAACATTCAAACGAATAGATTCTAATGTTATGGATCTGAATTGGATTTTTTGGCATTTGGATTTTAAACATTCGCAAGACAACCATTCGTACGCACCCATAATCCACAGCCTTTTCTCTCAGGGCATAGGAAGAGCAACATGCAAGGTGTGGATTTCAAACTCTGGGCGTTTCTGCACTGGACATTTTTCTAGATTATCTACTAGAATAGAGGTTTGCTGTCCACATGCTAATGCAGACTACAGATATAATCCAGAAAAAGGCCCAATGCCAAAAAGACCCATGTCTTCTAGGAGGCAGTTGCTGGGTCTTCAAGGTAGAAAGCATAGTTAGTATGTTATTTGCGTACTGCTATCAGGTTGATTTTATTTATTTACTAATTTTCTACAGCTGCCCAGTAAACACAGGTTTTCTGTGGGGCGTTGAATAAAAATGCAATGAAATATACAATCTGCCCCCATATTAAGTTAAAAACATATACCAGGAATAAAATAAGACAAAATGAGAACAGATTCCAATATAAAATGATTGGCCGTTCATTTTTAAATGTGGATTGTTTCTGTACCGTCCAAGAGCTCATGAGCTTCCTTGGTTCTAGATGGGACAGAATGGCACTCATTCTCAAACTTGGGCATAGCATGTGGGCATGGGGCCTTGGGAAACATGACTTTCGACTCAATGTCCTTTTGGATCCCTGCCCTTTAAAACTCAGGTCTGTGACAATGTTTGCACTGCCCAGGTGAATGCAGTAAGGGCACTCAAGGGTAGGAATATGCGTGAATATTCGTAGGCATTCAAAATTAAATTGAATGTGCCAAATTTTGACATTTGAATTTGAATAGATTGGCCCAAAATTCAAATTTAAACATTCGAATCAAATTTCAAATTTTACATTCGTATGTGTACAGGTTAGTACCCAATGCGTACTTGAAGATCTGCACCTTTCCCGCATCCGTACGCATTTGTACGGATCCATATGGGACGAAAACGTGTTTTGTATGGGATAACTACAGGATGCATGTGTACAGATATGTACGGATGTCGGGCAAATGCGTGT